>JAOWBN010179230.1:0-29832 GCA_028565015.1 Pinguicula moranensis
TGACTGTATAATAGGTGAAGTAACAGAATCACTGTTAACAGAGACGTCTATCTCAACATTCTCATTGTTTTGAGAAATAGTATTTTTAGATGCAAACGTGGGTGAGGGACCACTAATAGAAACACCTCCAGAAGAATTAAAAATACTTTCATCAAAAGTGACATCACGAGTCACGACTAACAACCACCTTTCTAGAATCAGCACATAATAAACGATATCCTTTGACATCAGAACCATAGCCAATAAAAGTGCATTTGGTAGCTCTAGGCACAAGCTTTCCATTGTTAACATAAGCATAAGCAGGACAACCAAAAATCCTTAGATTTGAATAATCAAATGGTTTACCTGACCATACCTCTTCTGGAATATGAAAAGCAATCGCCGAATTGGGAGAGCGATTAATCAAATAGCAAGTTGTAGCAGTAGTCTGAGCCCACAAACTATGCTTTTCCCAGACCAGCATTGAAAAGCATACAACAGGCTCTTTCCATATTGCTGAGGAGTACCTGGAACAGTTTTATGTCTTGCAATACCATGATTAGCACAAAAAGTATCAAATTCACCATTACAGAATTCCAATCCATTGTCGGTCCTCAATTTCTTGATCTTTCTACCAATTTGATTTTCAACTAAGGTTTTCCACAATTTGAATGTAGGAAGAGCATCATTTTTATACTTCAAGAAATAAACCCAAACTTTGCGAGAAAAATCATCAATAAAAGTAATTATGTACTCACAGCCTCCAAGCAAAGGATGAGGAGAATGACCCCAAAGATCAGAATGAATATAATCCAGAGTTCCTTTAGTGCAGTGAGTTGATGTAGAAAAGTTGAACCTCTTTTGTTTGCCAAAAACTCAATGTTCACAGAACTCCAATTCGTCAATATCTTGTAAATAACTTTTCTTATGCAAGAAATGCATAACTTTTTCACTCATATATGTCCCAAGCGCATATGCCAAAGCTTGGTGTTAGAAGTGTGTGATGCGATAGAAACAGTTGCAGTACCTGTAACCGTGGAACGTTGCAAATAATAAAGATGATTCTTACGATTGGCCTTTAACACAACACCATTGCCTTGAGAAACCTTAAGAACACCATCACCAGCATAAAATTTGAATCCCATAGGTTCTAAGGTGCCCAAAGAAATAAGATTTTTTTTCATTCTAGGAATATGGCGGATATTTGTAAGGGTCTTAAAAAAGTCATCATGAGTTTTAATTTGAATAGAACCAATTCCAACAATTTCAAGTGGAGATTCATCACCAATAGTAACATTACCATAATCAACAGTAGAATAATCAGAAAACCACTCTCTATGTGAACAGATATGAAAAGAGCAAGCTGAATCAAGAATCCAAGACATACGCTTCTCAACATCAGAAGTGACCGTAAGTGCTTCTCCACTATCCAAATTTTCAACAACACTAGCCTCAGCAGAATATTTACCCACTTCTTTATTTTTCTGTCTTTCTGCCTTCTTTTTCATTTTGAAACATTGGGAGATATCATGACTAGTAGCTTTGCAATATCTGCAGAAAGTGTTGGATTTAGGACCTCTAGATTTAGACCTTGATTTTGATCTGCTGGAACTGCCTGTTTGTTGAGTTCTACCTCGAACAATTAAACCCTCACCCTTAGATTCAGAACGAGAATCAACATCAAATTTCTCCTTAGATAACAAATTTGACTTAACATTCTCAAAGGTGAGTGTGGTGTGATTGCCATAAAGCATAATTTCCTTGAAATGCTTAAAGGAAGCCGGCAAAGAAACAACCAACAAAATAGCCTTATCTTCATCATCAATGGTCACATCGAGACTCTCAAGGTCCACGCAAATAGAATTAAATTCATTGAGATGTGACTGAATAGATGTACCTTCCGCCATGCGAATCGTATACAGACGCTCCTTGAGGCGAAGCTTGTTTGCGAGACTCTTAGTCATATAAAGCTCCTCTAATTTTTTCCACAATTCTGCGGCAGTTTTCGCGTGCATAACTTCTCGCAGAACATCTGATGACAAACTGAGTTGCAAGGCAGACAATGCTTTTTCATCAAGATCCTGCCACTTTGTATCAGTCAAAGTTGCGAGTTTGGTAGTCAAAGCCTTGTGCGCGCCATGCTGCGTAAGGACAGCTTTCATCTGAACCTGCCAAATAGCAAAGCTAATTTTCCCATCATATTTTGGAATATCAAGTTTCGTCGACGTGACTAATAAACGCTACTGCGATTCAAATGTTATAATTCTTGAAAACTTGCAATTTCAGAGGCGACTTAGCTTAGATTTAAGAAAGTCCGGAACTTTCTTAACTTCCTGAGAAGAGAAGAAACAGACAATGTTAATAGCGGCCACCGTGGCTTGGACTTGTCACGGACTTTGATTTTCTCTTTGATCCCATATATTTTTTGTTCCTTCTCACACCATTCTGGCGTATAGCCCCAATAGATTATTGTTTCTGCTTCCCAGTTTAGCAATATACAAGAACCCAATACAACCCAACCCACTTGATTCTCGTAGAGAAGTTTTTGAAATAAACCACTCTACCGATAAATGCACGCACAATGAAGAATATTTGGTGAAATTCTGAAATCTGATAATCTCAGATGCTGATGCTGATCGATACACAGTAATCACGCCTCAGATGACAATCTGAAAAAAATCACCACAACAAGGCCAGATCTGAGAATCTTGCCTGAAACTATAGGGGAAAATATCAACATAAGAAATAACCCATGGATTGGAGGAGAACCCAGCTCGATACGATAATAAGGATTATGGAGTGTTTTGGTCGAATTTCAGCAGTGAACGTTCCGAAGAAAAACTGAGCGGCAACCCAGTTCCGAACTTTTCGGCTCCGTCTCCTCACGCGGCAGCTGGACACGTTGTATACTCTGTTTCCGGTCGTCGCTAGTCACGCGCTCCAGATCTGGAGGTTCAGTTAGGAACTTTTTTTTTTTTTTTATAGATAATTGTATCGCTGACCCCAAATGCAGGCAATTTGTGTCCTGCACCCCAAGCCTTATTGCGTTCCCCAGGTTCGAAATGGCCGTTTCCAGACACACCCTACCCGAGTACACAACTCTCTATCCAGGTATTCTTCGAGCCCTTTGGGCCCTCCGACTATTCCCACAGTAACAGCGAATTTCTCCCAATGGGGACTCGAACCCTCAACCTCTTGACAATCCAGGAGATTGAGGGCCGCATGTTTTGCCGTCAGGAACTAAGCAGACCAGCTTTAGCAGATTTATGCAAATTGATAGCAAGCATATCTTGACAAATTTATGCAGATTGATAGTGAAAAGATCTGGACAGATTTATGCAGCGACGGCCATTGAAGAACCTGTGCGAACTGTGTGTTTGAGAAAGTGAGAAAGAGAGACAGATACGAAGAATTTTTGGAACAGCTACACAGATCCGAAGGATTTCGAACAAGCTCTGATACCACTTGTTAGAATTTCTTGAGAAGAAGAGACAACAATTTTAAAGTGGAAAAAACTCTCCAAGATGGAGAGAAAAAACCACGGGAACCCGATCCACTATTTTAGGAAGTCTGTCTGATACAATTACATGGGAGGCCTATTTATAGGCACACACAAATAAAAAAAAACGATTGTAGTCATATTCTAACAAACATATTTGTCATGACAATTACATTAAATGTGAAACCAAATATTATATAGGTTAAAGGGATACATAGCTATCGATGATGCGAAGAGGGTTTAGGGTATCGTAGTTTTGAAAGTATCATGTTAGTTAGATGATGACTTCATATGATACTACTAGTTATTTTATGGCCGCACGACTCATTTCTCATATGAAGCGTCGGGCGATTTTGAAAATTGTATTTTAAATACATCTTATGTAGTCGAGTGGGAGCTGTTAGACAAAATAATGTAAATATGTCTAATTGAATTAATTATGATAATTGATTTGTTTATTACCTAATATTAAAAATTCTAATTAGATTAGGATTATACTACCTAATTAGATTTAAGGTCAATTATGTAATTATAATTTAATTACTAAACCCTAATTCCTCTCCTTATAAATAGCGTGTTCAGTACGCCTATTTACTTATACTAATATTCATATTCTCATTTTAATGTGTTGAAACCTAGAAACATATATATAGTTTATGTTGAATTGTTGCCTTATTATTTGTGAAGTCAGAGATCTGAGTTTGTGGATTACAGCTCATGTTCGTGTTTATGATATAATCAACTGAAAAATTACGATTCTACACAACCGGCTTCACCTTGGAACAAGAATCACCATTGGCGGCGGTCTGGATCTCCTTGTCGGGACTGCCAGTGCATTTCTACCGGAAGGACTCTTTGTAGGTACTAGCTATCCTTTTTGACCGTTACCTTGGTAGATAGCACTACCTTACACAGGACCAGAACCGAGCACGCAAGGATTTGTGTTGAAATAGACTTATCTAAGGATCCTCTGGACACGGTGGCTATCAAGCATCGAACGCACGATATTAGATTACGGAAGGTGGAAAATGCTACAAACAAGGACACAAATAAGAGGAATATGGGGCTGAGAAAGGGAAAGATACCTTGGTGGAGAAGAAGAGGATGAAAGTTTGGAGGAAGAAAGGGGAAGGAAGGTTGGGCGGACAGGATACTTAGATTATGCAAATAATTGTCCAGAGGATAGATGCGGCGGTGCGGTGACTCAAGGAAACAACTTAGAAATAGGCATGAGGGCGCGAGCTGCGTCGATAAAAGGTGTTGAATCGGTGGTAGATAAATTGAAGGGGAGTGAAGCGAAAGGAAAATAGGAAGGATGAGATGGAGACAAACAGGTTTGTAACTCTGGCAAAGATAGATCAGTAAACAAACAACAATTCGAATGAGGATTTGGAGATTTCTCTGAAGAGATCCTCAGAGAATCAGGTAAAGTAAGCAAACGACAGGGGTGAGGCATTAGAACTGATTAGGGGAGAATTTTGGTAGAATGAAGCATTGACGGAAAATAAACGAGGAGCAGCATACAAAACAGATACTTAAAAACCAGTCGGCAGTGGAGAAACATCGCGGGAAAATGAAAGAGGCAAAGATAGGGGATAGACCTGAAGAGGGGAGTTGAAGATCGAGGTAAATGGGTTGGCAAAGTTGTTGAAGAGAGCTGCTTCGGCAGCGGGGCTCAATGCGCCTGATTTGGCCTTCCTTCGGCCGCCTGCCAGGACCACGAACTCGAAGGACACAGGAACCAAATGTGAGTGTGGCGCCGGAGATAACAAAATCCATCCTGATGTTAGACAAGATTCAGAGCCTCGTGGACGACAATTTAATCCACATTGGCAGTCCACTCGGATACAGCGAACTCGACGGTGATGGAATTGTAAGGGGTATCTCGGAGAAGAGATAGACGTAGAGGTGTTGGACGGACGAGGAAACTCTGCCAGCAACGGAATACAAAGGAACAAACTCCAGATCGACGATTGGCCGATTCTAGAAGCAAATTAAGGCGGACAAGAGAAATTGGGGAGGAGGAAACCACAATTAAGCGGCATTTGCAAGGAAACAAGGAAATGGGAAAATTTACAGGAGAATCGGACAGGGGCGAGGGATTGACCTTTGCGAAAGAAGACGAGATAGGGGACAAAACGGATCGTTTGGCTTTGGCCCAAGAGTCGAGTGTCAGCTGAGGTCTGGTCTTGGACATGGGACAGGGACAGAAACGGTGAAGTAGGTAGCCCACTAGGAACGACATTTCTTTTCACCCCAACACACATTGATGGTGAGACCAATTCAGTGAATTGCCTGCTTGCTTTGTGAGTATAACAATCATTTGGAGTTTACCTGCCTGCCTAATTGTGGGATTAAGCAGGTATGATACAAAAATGCACAGATATGTTACATCTGGTGGTCCTTCTTGTCCACCACTCATCAGGGCATTCGAAATTAATAGCACTCGAGGGACTAAGATTTACTAGATGTACAACTGTTGATACAACTTGGCACAAAAAAAGATTTCCCCATACCAGAAGTAGAAAGCATGCTACTAGTATTTTTCTAGAATTGTTCTATTCATTTGTTTTGACACTCAATTTTGTTGTTGTGGTGTGTGCTTGACAGTACCGTGTCTCAAAATTCACTTTTCTTTCACAAGTTATCTAAGGCCTTACTGTTTAGCTGGTTTTCTAGTAACAGTCTCCATTCTTTGAACTTATCTAAGGCCTTACTCTTTTGTTTCTATGAATAAATCCATACTTTTATTAAAGTCTTCTATATGGGCATGAAATACTTCTGAGTTCTGGCCACCATATGTGGTCGTGGCTTTTGTTTGTCCCCTACAAATCAGAGTGAACAAGTAGACTCAATGATTCATATTGTTTAGTTATCAATTTTTTAAAGACATAAATATGGGCATATGGAACGTACAACAATTCCATAATCCAATCCAATCTAAACAGTCGCTAGTATCTGAAACAGTTAAAACGTCAGCAACTAAAGGAGAACAATTAGAGTCAATGATTTATATTATTTCAAATCATATTTAGTCATATATTCAACCAAATTTCTACTGAGCACAACACACTACCAGTCAGCACATATATTGTAGATATATTCATAACTTAAAGTTTCCCAATCTAATTCAGAAAGCAGAGTAACAGAGGAGTCATATTCATGATCAATAGCAGTAACAATTAGCACATCAACAATAATTGACTAATTATTTCCAGCCACTATGTTAGACTCGGTGTCTTGCTCCTTTTTTATTTTAAGTTCGTAATAGTTTTTCTTCAAATGTCCAACGTTGTCACAGTGGTAACACTTCCTAGTTTCTTTTCCATTCCTAGCACTCTCGTTTCTTTTGTTCTTTGGATTATTTTTCAGCTTCTCATTTTTTCCACCAGTTTGGTTCCCGCATTGATTATATTGCCTCCCCTTCAAAAACAGGTTAGATCCCTCTCTTTTCGAACCTTCAGTTCTAGCTCACAAGCCTTGAGGCATGAGATAACTAAATCTAATTAGGAACAATACCAGAGTACTTTAAGTCATTCCTAACAACAACATAATCATCAGGTAAAGCATTAAAGAGAATCATACACTGAGGGTCCGTTTGGTAGCATGACTGCGATGGGATAATGAATGTTATCCTTAGTTATCCATCGTTTGGTATCAAAATGTATTTTTTTTCACGCGCGGGATAACCCCAAAATTTCGGCTAACTGGGTGATAAAACACCAGTTTTTATCCGACCTAAAATGCAGGGTTTGGTTTTATCCCCCGCTTATCCAATAATAGCTAATCCTCGGTTATCCGCGATCTGAAATAATTGTGGGATAAACGCTATCATGCTACCAAACGATGCCTGACTAGTACCATCAATGTCAAAGGAAGTACCCTTGAGCAATATCATACACTGACTATTCAATGTTTTATTCATTGGTTTTATATGAGTCTTCTATGGATCATGAGGTGGCAAGCTATTAATAGTATGGCTGTGGGTTTTTTCATGTGACACTGTGTTTTGTGTCTGTGGTGTGTGCTTTCACTTTCCTTAAACTCACTTGCTTTCAACTCTTCTTTCTTCTCAGAATTCCTTTTGAGGACATGCTCCATAGTCGTATTTCAGTTTACTCTAACATTTTTTTTTGGTATAGGTTTCATTTTTCAGAATTTGAAATTGCTAATGCTATTAATCCATTGATCTTTGAATGATACTTGTTGTGGTTGCTTTTAAAAAGCATTGCATTATGCATTTTTCAGAATTGAATTTCCTATTCTAACTGTTTTTCCCAAACTGAATGTAGGTGTTTAATTTAGAAAATGGTTGATATGCATGAGGATGATATTCTTCGAGAAGAAGAAATTGATGCGTTTGGATTGAATTCTGCAGACCCTTATATACAAAGCAGTACTACGATGGGTACCTCTAAGAATAACAAGAAACTCACATTTGATGTGTGGAATCATTTTGAGAGGTATCAAAAGGTTATTGATAGCGAAACAGTTTGAAAGCCAAAATGTAACTATTACAAAAATGAGTATAAAGGAAACACGACACTTGGTGGGACTAGCACATTGAAGAGGCATGCCACCAAGTGTAGATTAAAGCATGGTAGTGTACAAACCAGTCAACCAACACTACATTTCACTGTTAATGGCAAGGTGAACACGTAGCGTTACAATCCTAAGGTATGGCGGGAATCCTTGGTACAGTTGACTACTGTTTGTGACTTGCCTATCAACTTTGGAGAGCATATGCTAGTGAGAAGCATATTAAAAAAATTCTCCAACCCCTCCTTCAAAACAGTTAGTGCACACACGATTCGGCGTGACATTCAAGAATATTTTTAGAGACAGGTTGCTGAAATGAAAGTCGTGTTCGCTGCTTCGCAATATTTTGTAGTCTTGGCATCTGATATATGGGATTCTAGAGATCATTAAGATTATTCCAGCGTAGTGGCAAATTATATTGGTCAAAGCTAGAATTTACAGAAGCGAATCATTGGTTTCAAATTAGTTGAAAGGCACACTGGTGGGATGATTTCAGAGAGTATTTTGGAGGTACTCAAGGTATACGGACTCGTGGATCGCACAATCTCCATAATACTAGATAATGCATCTGTGAATGCAAAGGTTATGAGATCACTTGAGGGTCCGTTGAAGTCATACAATGTTGGCCTTCTTTCGCATCAAAGATATGCATGCCATGTTATAAATTTGATAGTTCAAGCAAGTTTGAATGCTTTAGAAGATTATGTTGGAAAGGTTAGAAAGGTTGTGTCGTGGATAACGGTATCTCCCCAACGTATCAATGTCTTAAAAGCTCAAAGTGTCTCCTTGGGTTACAAGTCACGTATTTTGGATGCTGACATGCCAATTAGATGGAATTCGACTACATTATGTTGAAGAGATCATCTGAGAACAAGATGTTGTTATCCCAGTATTTGATGAGTGCACAGATGCAAACTTTCTCACATCCTCCAGCTGTTTTGACATTCTTTGAGTGGGACGTCGTTGAAAAAATTATCAAATTCCTTGAGGTCTTCTATGAGGCCACGACTACTTTGTCAGGGAGTTATTTTATCACATCCCCTCTAACCATACATCAGCTGGTACTAATGGAAAACAATCTATATGAACATAAGGATGATGAACACAAAGGAGTTACATTCATCTCACCCCAAGCTGTTTTAAGTTGTTTTCATTCTTTGACCTTTTGATGCATCTTTATTGTCTTCTTTGTAGGTATCGTGCGATCGATGAGGAGTAAGTATTTGAAATATTGGGCTACCCCTCCTCTCTTATATTCATTGGCTTTCATTTAGGATCCTAAAGCCAGGATGACGATGTTTGAAGAAGCAATTTTTAAGATGCGACGTTGGATGGGATTAGAAGATGACAATACTGTTGTAAAGAATGTAGAAACCTCTTTGTTCAACCTGTATAGCAATTATGTGAGCAAGTTTTGAGGTAGAAGGGTTCGAGCACCACCACCTAGTGGGAAGAAATTATCGGCCTGGAAATTATTGGGAGGCCTTGGTTCATCATCGAGTTCGCATATGGAGTCGAGTACTGTTGTTCAGTATCTTGAGTTGAAAAACTATGTGACTGACATCTTGTTGTATGTTGTCTTGTTATCATCACCCGTTTTTTTTTATCAAGTCTTGTTATCATCTCTTAATTGTATCATGTCAACTCGTATGCCATATGTTTTTCATTATTTGAATTAACGTGTATTTCAAAAAGACCACAACAAAATACCAAACTGTTCCAAACAGGTGTAAACAGGTGGCACAGGGCAAAAAGGGCAAACAAGTGTAAAATCGGCATGCCCATTTTAGAAGCGTGCCGGTTGGGCACGTCCGTTTCAGAAGCGCGCCGGTTCAGTCCGCCCCATTTTAAAAAATGAGTCTAGATCGCCACGCCCTTTTTTTTTGAAAACGGGCGGTATGTGCCATAAAATCAAACCCGTTGCCTCGTGACGGCCGCCCGGTTTGCCGACCTCTACCAACTGATGAAGAGATAAGTGGGCAAAGGGAAAAGAAATGTCGACCAAATTTCAAATACTCCTATGTTCAACCTCCCAAGTAAATAAAATCTAATGTCAAATAATATAGGTTTTTGGAATATAAGAGGGTTGAAAAAAACAAAAGACATTTAAATTAATTGCTAATTAAATTTCATGTTAATATAGTTGCAATTGCTTAACCTTTTAATTCTGCTAATAGAATGGGAAGTCTAGCACAAGTAATTCAATTTCCTTATTATGTCGCGAATGAGGAAGTGAAGGCGAAATTGTGGGTATTTTGGAAGGAAGAGCATGAATTTCAAATAGTGGGCATGAGCGACCTGGCGATTACGGGATGGTTCAAAGAGAATGATCAAATGTTGTTGGTTACCTTTGTCTATGGTAGATAAAACAATATTCAGAGAAAGGAGCTATGGAAATATTTAATAACGATCCAACCAAGGAACTCCCCATTGATTGTACTGGGAGATTTAATGCAATTAGGTCTAACGCTTAAAAATGCAAGGGCAACAACCGCCTGATCCTTCCTATAAGAGAGTTTAATGACTACCTGAACAATTGTGCGCTCATGGAACTGCACTTAGAAGGTCAGAAGTTTTCATGGTGAAATGGACACGGAGGTGCAACCAGGATATGGGTTAAATTGGATTGAGTACTAGTGAACAATCAATATCTGGTATGGAAAGAATATGCATCGTATAATTTATTGGCGAGGAAATTGTTAGATCAAAGACCGATTGAAGTTTTGATGGGTGAGTAGCCGAGCTATTATGGTAATAAACACTTTAGATTTCTAAATATGTAGACAAGCTATGAATCATTCAAAGAATTAGTTAAAGAACATGGCACTCGGTAAGTCATGAGAACAAGATGTTGAACCTGAGAATGAAATTAAAAATGATGAAAAGGAAGATTAGATAATGGAATAAGATACCATTTGGCAGAGTAGAGTTGAAAATCCAGGAACTACAGTAGAGGATGGAGCAAATAGAAATGGAGCTACAGGAAAGTTTTGAAGATAGGTTGGATGCAGAACCAATGGTCATAAAGGAAGATATGATGGAATGGGAGAATCGAATGCTATCTAGGCTTGAACATATAACAAAAAAAACTGGATTAAAGATGGGGACACGAACTCAAAATTCTTCTATAGTATCATAAGTGCAAAGAGGAACAAAAGTCTTATAACTCAAATGATCTTGTAAGATGAGAGGAAACTAATAGGGGCAAAAAGTGTGCACGAGGAAGCCATCAATTACTTTGAAAATATATTAAAGGTAGTTGAAGAAACAGAAAATGAATATGATCTTACTAAACTATTTAAACAGAAAGTCAGTGTAAAAAGTGTGCACGAGGAAGCCATCAATTATAGAAGTATATTTAAGATCCCCAACATCACAGAAATCAAGGAGACCTTCTGGGCAATCCAAGGGAACAATGTTCCAGGACCTGACACAACTTTGGCTCCAGAATTTTTCTAAGCAACACGAGGATATCACTGGGTGGGACCTAGCCAATGAAATTCAGGGTTCTTCTATGGATTTAAGTTTCCCGAGAATTTTCACATCAAATCTAGTGGTCTTGATTTCAAAACTGAAGAACCGTGATAATTTTGATAAATTTCGACCCATCAGTATGTGCTCGGTAATATACAAGGTGCTATCTAAGGTCCTGGTGCATAGACTAGCTAAATTTATTGAGACTTGATCATAGAGGAACAAGGAGCTTTCGTACAAGGCAGATGCATGTTCGACCATATTATTCTGGCACAAGAGCTAACTCAGAGTATTTGCAATAAGAATCAAGGAGGAAATGCCATGATCAAACTCAACATGACTAAGGTCTATGACAGAGTTAGGTGGACCTTCCTTGAAAAGGAGCTCTTAGATATAGGTTTTACTCAAAAGGTCAGCAATATTCTGACGAGATGTGTCAAAGAACAATGGTTCTCAATTCATATGAGTAGAAAGACTCTGGGTTTCTTTCCATTCGGTAAGGGATTATGACAAGGGAATCCGCCCTCAACCGACTTGTTCATCTTCATGCAAGACATCGTGTTGAGGCTGATTCTGTAGGAGTTTGGAAGAGAAGTTATAAAAAAATCTTCTGTCACTTGATTGGTAGCCAGGCCATCTAATGTACGCATATGATATACTATTTTTCCTGAGCGAGTATAGAAGGTCATTAAGATCTTTGATGGAAATTCTGGAGGGGTATTGCCAATGACCAGGACAGAAGGTGAACAAGACAAAATCATCAATTTTCCTATCAAACAAAATTAACAACCCTAGAAGAGCACAGATTTTACAGTTAGCAGGGTATAAGGCAAAATTACTAATAAGATAGCTGGATGGAAAGGAAATCTTCTATCTCAAGCAGGCCAGATAGTCATGATCAAACACGTGCTCTAGTATCCCTCGCATTAAATATCAGTAATGAGAATCCCTCAGTACATTCTAAAGGAAATGAGACATAGGTTTGCAAATTTTCTGTGGGGAGAAAATGACGGAAAACAAAAACTACATTGGAGAGCATGGAAAAGGGTTTGCAAACCTCTAGAAGAAGGGGGTATAGGCATACAGGATTTAAAAAATAGTAAAAAAAAGGCCATGTCCATGCAAATATACTTCGAACTCTTGACAGAAAATAGGTTATGGTGAAAGTTTTTTCAGAGCTAAATATAACAGAAATGATCATATTCTCATCTGAAAGAATAAAAGATCAGATTCCCAGTTCTAAAAACATGCGATTAGCATGAAAGCTAAGGTACAAGAAAATATCAAAATTGTATTGAGGAGGGGAAATTCCTCATTCTGATTTCACAAATGGTTAAGCTCGTGCCCTTGGCAGCAGATGTTTCAAATATAACCAACAAGGAAGCAACAGTGCTAGAGTTCTGGCTAAGACAAAAATGGAAATTGAAGTCAGTGCAAGAGGCTTTGGGAGCAAGGATATGCGACAAGATCAAGCAACAAAAAATTAAAGAAAAACAGTCGGCCCACAAAAATTATGACAATTTGGAAACTTGACGGAAAAGGAGAGTTTAGTATGAGGTCGCGTGGAATGTAATTAGAGCGAGAGAGCCTTCAAGGACGGGAATTATTGGTGTATTTGCCAGTACACAAAATCTCGGCATACCCATTGGTTTGTAGATGGTACGCCAAAGCGGTACAATGGCAAACTCCATATTTGGTGAGCAAGGTCTCAAATTTCTTATTGCAGAAATGTAATCCTCCATCACTAATGATGCATCTAGGTGTGCCAAACCATGTAAAAATATTCTTTCGGAGAAATCTTAACACAACCGCAACATCATTTGTTGAGGGTGGCAATTGCTTCTAGCCACTTGGATACGTAATCCACAGTCACTAGAATGTATCTCTGGCCAAAGGAAGGTGGAAATGGTCCCATAAAGTCGAGTCTCCAAACATAAAAAAGTTCCATTTTGAGGATGGATTGTAGAGGCATCTTGCGTTTTCTTGAAATTTATCCCATTCTTTGGTACCGGTCACATGAATTCGCAAAGTATTGAGCATCTTTGAATATTGAGGGCCAATAAAAGCCACATTGTAGTACCTTAGTTGGTGTACGGTTTCCTCCAAAATAACCTCCACATTTGAGTGAATGGCAATGATTCAGAATAGAGCTCATTTCTTCTTCAGGGACGTATCTTCGATTTACTTGGTCAGAACAAAACTTGTATAAGATAATTTTGTCCCAAAGAAAATACTTCATTTGAGAGAAAAATATTTTCTTTTGCTGGTAAGATAATCCTAGGGGGATTAACTTACATGCAATGTAATTCATTAAATCTGCATACCATGGATCCTTGCTTGTTTGCACCACCAATAATCTTTTATCAGGGAAATTGTCATTGATATGAAGTTTATAAAATTTGGTTACATTGTGACCTGCCACTAAATTTTAAGAGCCTTTCTAATATTTGATTTTCACATCAAATTCTTGTAGCAATAAAACCCACCGGATCATCCAAGGTTTTGCATCCTTTTTAACCATGAGATATTGATCATGAAGTTAATTGTATACACCACAACCTTGATTCCGAGGACATATTATAGGAATTTCGGAATCTTTTCCACGTATCAAGTTGCAAGAATCGTACGGAAGCGTAAAACTTGTGTGTGCAAATATCCAAAAAAATATTTTCTAGAATTTCTTTGCCATGGATCTTGCTAATTTACAAAATTTAAAGCGTAAGGGGGAAGGAATATTTTATACCTCTTATAGAAACACAATTCTTGAGATTATTCTTTTCCTTTGAGGTGTCCAAGTTTGCACCCTTTTGAGTAGTTCACACCACCACTTCCCTTAAGATTTATACAACTATTGTATAGCTTATATATGAATGTATGAGTGCTAGCTCTATACGTCCAAGCCTTACAAAAAGAGAGAACATTTTACGTTTTTATCCCAAATCTTCAAGACCCCTCGGGTAGAGAGAGGAAGTGAAGGAGAAACTTCTCCGAAAATTCGATCAAGATTTTAAAGTGCATCAATCTATCATATATGATAGAGCTAGGGTATTTAAAGAAGTTTTCATATGCTTAGTAAACAAACACATGTCAAACACATGCTGACACATGCGAGACACACAACTTGTTGGCACATGTTTAGATCAACATTTGACACATGTCAAACTTATGTCTAAACTTAAATACACATTGGATACATGTCTAACATGTGTCAATGACTCATCTAAATGTATGACACTTGTCCTTTAATTGGTGAATAATTACTACAATTATATATATCTCATATATAATTTCATGTAGTAATTTTCCACTATATCAATATATATATATATATATAAACAATTAATGAAATTAGGATGTATCTCATATACATCCCACAAACTTTTCTTTATTATATTTGTGGCCCATATTTACATAAAAGTCCTTGAAGTTTCACAAAGTTCAAATAACCCTTTAACGTTTTGGATTTTTCAAAAATCTTCAAAAAAATCGGTAATTGCTAAATAATCCCTCAAGTGAATGGTGTTAATGTGTGTGACACTATAGATTCTCAAAAACTTGGCAATAAATCTTGAATTCACATAATCAAATTATGTTTAATGAATTACAAAATTTTAAATCATTAAACTCTAATTCAAGCTCATAAACCATAAGTGATCTCTAGCAAAATATTATTGCCCCCAAGCATTGAGAATAGTCATGGAAGGAGACTATTCTGTAAAGAATTAGTTCTTGTGTAATTAATATCCTTTCATCTTCTTCATATCCCAATCTAACATATTGAGGTTGTTTGTCCTCCTCTTTTGATATGAACAAAAGATTTATTGTATCGGAGATCATGATCTTCGAGTGTCGATTAGAAATATTTTTCTAATTAAACTCGCACTTTGATCAATGATTTTTTCATTATCTCTTACAAGTGGCCATAGGGATATATCCTCCTAACATTTTAGGAGTGGTAAATCCTTTATTGATCACTCACAATTATTTCTTACTTCAAACTACACCCAAAACTATCCATTGTTACCCATTTACGGTGTAACTCCGAACAGAATCGAAGAGTGACACTCATACTCAAAATCTCTATGGTGATCTCAAGTTTAATGATCACTTACACCTACTATTCTTTAAATTATAATTCACTGATAATATTGTGATCTCTAGTCGGGTCATTCCGATGTACCTGTCAACTATAAACATCATCCATGTTCTGGCTTAACTGTCGCTAGATTATAGTTGATAAGATCAACTGCTTTGTTCGAAGGAATCAGCTTAGAACATGTTAAACTATCCATATTAGTGATGTTTTATCTCACTAACGCTACGGTTAGGGATATTTAGTATTGATAACTTTATTATAGTGGTCTCATCATCATAACAACTTTGTGATACACTCTATGTTTATCAACACTAGGCTTCATTATTTGATATGATACAATAAAACAAATAAATAAATAAACAATGAAGGTTGCGATAAATCATATTCATAAATATAAAAGTGTTGTTACATGGATCCTATGTAATTGATTTTAGGGTACAATACTAGCACATATGGCCGAAATTTGTTGAATGCGAATAGTACGGCCAAGAGCTCCTTCTCAGTTGTGGTTTAATTTAGTTCAGGGACATTCATAGTTCTTCTTGCATAATATATGGCATGAAAAACTTTGTCCTTTTGTTTCCCATGCACAACTCCTACGGCATAGTCACTTGCATCACATATAATTTTAATGGGCATCTCCTAATTTGGTGCATCAATAATTGGGGTAGTTGTAAGTTTCTCTTTCACCATAGTGAAAGCTTTGAAACACTTCTCATCAAAGTTGAATGTGGCTTCTTTTTTTAGCAATTTGCATTAATATGAGAGGAATCTTTAATGAATCTTCGGTAAAAAACTGCATGGCCAAAAAACTTATTACTCCCTTCACGGACAAGGGTGGTGGTAGTTTGTCTATGACTTCATTTTTTACTGTATCCACTTCAATCTCCAAACTTGACGCCTTGTGTCCTCAAACAATTCATTCTTGCACCACGAAATGACATTTCTCCCAAATCAATACTACGCTAATTTCTTCACACCTTGCCAACACCATTTTCCGATTGCACAAACATCCCTCAAATGAGGATACAACCATGGAAAAGTCATCTATAAATACCTCAATGATGTGTTCGACCATATCTGAGAATATGGACATCATGCACCTCTGAAAAGTGGTTGGGGGCATTACATAACCCAAATGTATGCGGCGAAATGCAAATGTACCATACAGGCATGTGAATCTTGTTTTTTCTTGATCTTCCGGGGTAATAGAAATCTGATTATATCCTGAATAACCATCAAGGCAACAATAGAATTAATGTCCTACTTGTCTATCCAACATTTGATCAATAAAAGGTAATGGATAATGATCCTTTCTTGTGGCCTTATTCGAGATTCTGTAATCCATACAAATTCTCCATCCAGTTATTGTTCTCTTTGGGAATAACTCATTTTTATCATTGGCCTCTACAGTCATACCTCCCTTTTTGGGACACATCTGGGTTGATCCAACTGCTATCAGAGATGGAGTACACAATCCCAACATCCAACCATTTCAGGATTTCTTTCCGCACCATTTCTTTTATTACTGGATTCAATCGGTCCTGAGCAACTATAGAGTTTTTGCTACCTTCTTCCAATAAATTCAATGCATGCACAAAGATGGACTAAAGCCTTTGATGTCGGCTAGAGTCCATCCAATGGCATATTTATGTTTCCAAAGTACTCTCAACAAACGTTCTTCCTCCAACTAGGATAAGGTGCTCGAAATAATGACTAGCAGTGTGTTTGCCTTGCCTAAGAATGCATATTTTAAATGTGTACAATGGCTTTAATTCCAGGGTAAGTGCTTGTTCAGTTGAGCTCACTTGAGGTGCTGGCCTCTCTCCCAAATCCTCAAAATTCTTTTTTTTTTTGTGGTTCATTTACCTCTAACCATTCAGCAGATTCCTTGACTCCAGGCTCCTCTAGTATGTATGGATTCTCACTCACCAAACAGTTTTCTAGATCATCTCTATGGTACTCATATCCTTCTAAAGGCATGTGATCAGAGGAGTCAATACTTTAACAATTCTCTCGAAGGCTCGGGTGTTTCAAGGCCTAAAACACATAAAATTTTACTCCTTCTCCTTGGACACGTAGCACTAGCTCACCTCTTTGGACATCAAGAAAGGCTCATATAGTGGCTAAAAATGGCCTCCCCGAAATAATGGGAATATCCCGCCTCCATATCCAAAATGATGAAATCATTTGAAAAAATAATTTTATCAACCTTGACCAAGATATCTTCAATGGTTCCTCTAGGGTGCTTGATAGAACGATCAACCAAATGTTAAGATATCGTTGTTGGCTGAGCTTTCCTAATCCAAGTTTCTAAAAAAAAGATAGAGGCATCAAATTAATACTTGCACTAAGATCATTAAATGCTCTATCAAAAGTAGAATTGGCAATAGAACAACAAATAATAAAACTCACTGGATCTTTTGACTTCACGACAATTTCTTTTGAAAAATGGCACTACATTCTTCAGTTAGGGCCATTATTTCATAATCTTCAAATTTCCTTTTGTTGGACAAGATGTCCTTAATAAATTTGACATAACATGGGATTTCGTCCAAGGTCTCCGCAAATGGAATATTAATGTGGAGTTTCTTGAAAATATCAAGAAACTTCTGAAATTACTTGTCTAGCTTGCTTTGTTTCAACCTTTTAGGAAAGGGTATTGGTTGCATTTCCTCAGTATTTAGTTGAGGCCATGGTTCCTCTGATTCTTGTTCTGTTTTCTTCTTTGGAATAAGGACATGTCTTGGATTCACTTCTAGTTCCTTTCCATTTCTCACAATTACAGTTTAACAATCACTTATGCGGTGCTTTGTAAGACACCTTGTGGCCTTTTAGAGAGTTGCTTTGCCAATTTATCAACTTGAACCTCCGAATTTCTTATAGCTATAAACTGGTATTTCAATTTAGCTCGAGTTTTCTGCATGAAACTACTTGAGGTCATGACCAGCTGTACTATTAGGTATTGACTGCTATTGGTGTCCATGGCCAGCTGCTTTATGAGGTCATTATTGGGAGACCTGTGAGGTTGACTCACAGTTTGAGGCTATGGCTGCGCAAAATTCTATGTTGTAGGACTCAGAACATGTTGGTTGTTACTCAAAGAAAAAATTAGATGATCATTTCTTCTTGGATTCAAATTGTTTCACTCAAAGTTGTTGAGATATCTCTGTTGGTTTCCCACATAATTCAGTTGCTTCGTTGGGACGTTATCCATTGAGGTTCTCTCCTGGCATTGTTCTCAAGGATGAACTCCCCCATATATTTTGCAGGACGGATGTAGCACCATCATAACAGATCTTTGTAAAAGCTCTTGGGACACCAACGTCTCAATCTTCATAGTATGCATTATGGCAGTAAGTGCATCAACCCTGTCAATGTCATACCTTCCGGTTACTTTTTGCGATCTCTTTCATTCTGCCAATGATAATAGTTTTGGGCCATGGCTTGAAGCAGAGTGTAAGCCTCATTGTAAGACTTCTTCATGAACTTTCCATTGGCTGCTGCATCAATTTCTCTCCATGTTGTGCTCTCCAACCCATTGTAGAATGCCTGAATTCGTCTCAAGTGTGACAAACCATGATTAGGGCAGGCCCTAATAAGATCTTTGAAACATTCTCATGCTTCATACAAGGACTTCATATATTGCTTTTTGAAAGAAGTTATCTCACTCAGGATTCTTGCGGTCACTGAGGGTGGGAAGAATTGAATTAATATTTGTTTCCTCAAGTCATCCCAAGTACGGATGGAATATGATGGCAAAGATTGCAACCATCTCCTTGCCTAGCTCATAGAGAAAAAGGAAAGAACCAGAGTCGAATGACTTATTGACTTACTCCAGCATACTTCAAAGTGTCACAAATTTCAACGAATGCATGCAAGTGCGAGTTTGGATCCTTAGTAGATAAGCCACTATATGTAGAATGTTGTTGTAATAACTGGATTTTGGCTGGCTTCAACTCAAAATTAATGGTTGGAATGGCAGGCCTTCGGATGGATGGGGCTTCCCCCTCAACTCGAGGGAAAGAAAAATTCTCCATAGGTCTATCATTCTCATTTTGCACTACGGCTAAATCACCAACATCCGCCATATTTCTTTGTTGTCTTTGGATCTCTCTTTGAGCTCTCCTTCTTGCTTGAAAAGTCCGTTTGATCTCTGGGTTTTCCAAGCTTGAAGTTTCACCTTCAGAAATTTTCATTCACAACATACAAAACACAAATTAAATGAATATAAAGTAATTGAAATAAAAAAAAGTCTAATCTAGCTAAAAACTCACTTGGTATTGATATTATCAATACTAAACATTTCCCCAACAACGGTTAAAACTTGTTGACGTATTTGTAAGTGCACGAAATCATACCAATAGAGTGAGATAATTATTGTTCAACCATGACGATTGTACGTTGATAAGCACCAAAGGTAGTAAGTCTTACACAATTTAGGCGAATGGTAAAGTGGTGAATGCTAAACTTTCAATAAACATAAACATACTTAAACATAACTAGACGAGAAACTATTTTTTGTATTTTTTCAGTTTAACAAACTAAATGTAAATGATAACTTGGCTTGGATAAACGATCCAAGGCGATTGACTTCACCACTTGGTGTCCTCTGAAAGTTTCTTTAACCTTTAGATTGTTTGCTTAGTTGTCTAACGGATTTTCCTCTTTTAGTTGTTAATCTCTCTCGAGTAATAGCACCCCTCTCTTAGTATGTAAGCATTCATCCCAAGATCGAACATTTGAACATATTGAAGGCATTTTGCTTAAAAAATCCTATCAAGGTAGCACTAATCCCATAGATATTCTCATGCTATAGTAATTCGCGTTAGTTTTACCAATTCTAACATAGTATTTGTCTTTGTCTCTCGACCTCTAACTATACTTAATGAACTCACAAATGTTGGCCAGACACATGCAAGTTAGTAAGGAAACACGACAAAAACAAATAACATCAACAAATCCTCAAAAGGCTAAACATTCAAAATAAATTTTCAAGTTTGCCAAGGGCTACATCATGCCCTAAAAAGAGTTCTTAGACTATGCTCAAGGCACGAGATTCACATAAATATGTATAACCATAGTTCATCTTGCTCGAAAACAACAAAAAAGTAGACAAAATAACTTTTGGATGAATAGTTAACTCGAGCTCCTCCTTGTCCAAGGTTTCTCTACATGACCCTTGATCCTCAAAATGATGGGTGGATAGATTCGATGTCAAGAGAATACTTTATGTCTTGAAGGATAGCTTCCATCAAAAGCTTGGAGCCAAAATTAAGGGCAAAATGGTCAGCTTACAATTTCTTTCCCACCATCGTGCACTTATGGTTTCCAGATTGGAGTTGTACCTTGTAAATTTGGGGCCACGGTCATGTGAATAGGATAATTTATTCTCAATTTCTCGATTCATGAACACATTCCTCAAATCCTGGCAAAACACGAGAAATGGATATAAATGCACCTTTAACCATTGAAGATAAGCAGGCTTAAAGCATAAATACCAACATTAAGTTTGTACAAAACCAGGTTATCAGGGATCAATTAGATATGGAACCAGTTCTTGCCACCAAAGATTGCCTTATGTGCGTGGTGAGTGTGGCAAAATTGTTTACCTATAGACGAAAATATAAGAAAAGGGAGAGTCCAACTGGCTTATGTATGTGACTGCTACAATCAAAGGCAACAGGAAACAAATGACCACATTTTTGCAGAAAGTGAGCTAGCGGCATGAGTATGGAACGGAGCAACGATCCTGTTCGGGTTCCTATTCTAAACTTGCAGACTTGGAAAGGAAGAATGACACACTGGTTTTCATATGCTAGAAGGGCAAGTCTGGAAGGGTTCTTGGTCGGAATAACCCCGACAATCATCACATGGGGCTTGTCGATGCGACAATGTTGAGAAAGATTTGAAGGCATGTGATACCCATAGATCATATGTAAAAGTAGGTTCGTTTTTTTATAATTGAAACTACTAATGCTATTGATTTACGCATGCCTAGGTTGCAGATGCTTGTATTCTTGGTCAATGAAACCTACAAATCAAACAAAAAGGAAAAAGAAGAAATAGACTGATTATGTGCAACCACCTATGATAGGCTGGAAGAAGATTAATTGCGATGACAGATGTCTGGAAAACACGAGGACTTCAAGTGGTAGAGGGATCGTCCAAAATGCAGAGGGTGGTTTTCCGGCAGCTTATTCACGACACTTTGGTCCTGGAACAAATAATAGTACGGAATTTTGCGCCGTAATGGAAGGGTTTAAATTATGCAAAGACCAAGGTTGGGACATGATAGTTATCGAAATGGACTCGATGCTAATGGTCAATTGGATAACACTAAACATATGTGATTTGTGGTATTTGTGGGACAAATTCACACAATCGGCAGTGAGACTCCAAATTTTGGTATAACACCAGTTTGGAGAAGCAAATAGTATCGTATATGGCCTCGCTAAACAAGAGTCGGGAGGAAGGAATCAAAGAATTTTAGTGTTTTCCCAACTAGACAAAGAATTTAGGGGCAAAGTTAGAACGGAAAAATAGAGCCAAATTCACTATAAGAAAATGGATAAATAAAATCATTTATTTAAAAAAAACGATAACAATTGACCACTAGGATGAAAGTGCCACATATTTTTAAAGCTATCCGACTAACAATGCTATTTTGGATCATGTGGGACAAAAAGTGCAACTGGTGGTATCCTATGGGACCAAAAAAATATTCTTTCCCCAAAAAATAATAACAAATAAAATGTTTAAATTATTATTTAAGCACCACAAAGATCCATTGTGTACCAAGAATAAAAATTTAACAACAAGTGAAAGACATGTTCAACTTATAAACAGTGCCAGAGCCAAGGGGGGACCAGGGGGCATGGTCCCCGCAGAATTTAAAACAAAATATTTATACATGAAAAAAAAATCAGTTTGGTCCCCCAAAATTAAAGTTCTCAAGTTTGTTGGTAAAAGTTATTTTCTTGGAACATACTGTTTACTTGCGGACCACCGCCTGAGAGAGATTTCATAATGAAGTTAATTTGTGTCACTATTCTCAGTTATTTCTTGTATGCAGAAAATTAAGCAGCTTATTTATGATGCATAATATGTTCATTGACTCTTTTGTGAAATCTTAATAAATCTGATTTTGCAATTTCAAATTAAAGTTTTTATTGAATTGGATTTGCAAAAATTGCTGCCAAAGAAACACTTGCACATGCTATAGCATAAGTTTTTTCTAGAGCCAACAAGAACCATTCTAAAAATCTTGTTGTGTGCTTAGGAGTTTCAGCAATGAACCATCCAATATATCAACTGAGAATATTGAATTGAGGTACTGTTTGTCCTATTTTTTTTATGGTCAGTGCATATCCTTCCATTCCATTGTCTAACAGAATAGCCAAAGTAAAATGTATTTATTTCATAACTGTTTCTCGTGTTCCTCAAAATCTCTTGATACAAAGGTGGTCAATCTGGTATTTGAATTCCAATCAACTTTGTAACATTTTAAATATGGTCAGTCAGATCTTATTATTAGTAGTAAGTACTCTAATAGCAAAAATTGCAGAACGACAAGCTTATTATCAGTGGTTATGGGATTGCATCTCAGACACTGACAACAATTATTAAGGCTCACGATGGCCGTGGTCCAAACACAATTCTTACAAGTTCTATACTTGAATCACTTTGTATTTCCTCTCCTGAAGAGATCATAGGGTATCTCTCTTTACAATTTTACATCTTATTCATTCAGAGCTGCTAATGAAGAATTAGTTCAGATGCACATGTTAAACATTTTTAAAAACTTACAATTTGTATTACAAATTAAATCAACCCGATTTGACCGACTCTACTCAAAAAAAATTCCCTCACTTAATTTCATGGTTTCACCCCTACTTATAAGCCAGACAAACAATTTTCTTTATACAGGCCCCGTTTTGCGCAGCCTCTTAAAATTATAATTGGCTTTTAAGAACCTCGAACTACGAGATTGATGAGTTATTTTTTGAAAAAAGGTGCTTATAATCCACTTATAATTTTAAGAAGGCTGCGCAAAACAGGGGCACAATTATGATATCATAAGAGGATCTATATAAGAAAGTTAAAATAATTGTCAACCATTTTTTATTTCGGTTATTTCTGTTCATCAATGGTGTTATTAAGATGATCTGCATAAAAGAGACGAATTAGCTCAACTTTCAACAATAAAGTCATATTTTACAAAGATTTAAATCAGGAAGTGTGGAATGGAGATAAAAGTATGTCTTTGGCTTAGGGGTGGGAGTTGGATTTGGGATGTCGGATTGTCAGAATTGCTGACCCTGACCTCGACTCCGGCATCCGACATCCGTTGTTTGTCGGAGTCGGGGTCAGAATGGTTTTAAGGTAATATTGTCAGATGGGGTTGTAGGATCCAATACCGACACCGACATGCCCAACAAAAAAGGGACAAAATTAAAAAAATTAAAATTTCAAAATTGTAAAAGACTTGAACAAAAAACTAAAATAAAAATGTGAACAAAAAAACTAAAAACTGATGCGATTTTCTTTTCTCATTTAAGAAATCGTGAACAAAAAACAAAAACTTCAATCTTCCCTTACCTTCCCCCGACCCGACGCGTCACGCGAGTTTGGGAGTTTCTTTTTTGAGTTCTGACGGTCGGACACAAATGTAAAATTTAAAGGTGTTGTATTGGGGAAAACGTTGAACTTCTTAGGTGTTATATCAGAATCAAAGAAAAAAGATGTAAGAAGATGCAAAGGTGTGAAGAAGATGCAAAGGTGTGAAATGCAGGAACTTCCTGATAATTATGATATTGAAGTGCTCAGTGGACAAAGTACATAGAAATGGTAATTCCAGCCCCGAAAGAACTTACGAAAGGTATCTTCTGTAACACCAAATATTTTTGACATATTATTCTCCATAGGATCTGATGCTGGTTTTTGCTTATCTTCACACCCCTGAGGCTGTTGCTACTGTAGAAGCAGCAATAGCTGGTCATCCACTGGCTGTTCCTTTCTCATAAGGTAGCAGTGAGTCAGACAGTGGAGATGAGTATGAAAAATATCATGAATTAGAATCTGGATCAAAATCCGCTAAATCTACCAAATCAATTGCCGGGACTTCCGTCACCGCCATGCCCGACAACCGTAAGATGTCGGACATGTCGGTGGCGGTGGCAGATGTTAGATTAAATAGTTTTTAATCTAAATCCTAGATAGATACTTAGTGGGGTAAGTGGTTAACATGTAAAGGGAGTGATCCCTGATTTTATTGGATCACTCCTTATCTAACCTACCTACTAAGAAGTTCAACACATCTAGGATTCTACTCCTATTCCTATTTAATCTATGTACGCCATAAGAGAAAGTAATGAAGCATAGCAAATAAATTATTGTTCTGAAATTATTCTTCAAACATTGCATCAGAGCGTGTGTGATCGATCTTGCGATTGATCTTCACGATTTCATCATTTACCAAAGCCACATATTACCTTCCTGCCGTTATGACAAATCCAGATCAGGTACCACCGGATCCTGTGGATTTAAACAACACACTGCAGGTGCCGCCTAGAAAAATCCAGCCATCCGGGAGTAATCCATCCCAGACTAGCGGTCATTCTCCGGCAACTCCTGCAGCAAATGTTTCAGAACAACTTTTGAATTTGATGAAACAGATGAATCCATCTCACAGCGTTCTACCCATTGATATTCCTGTCAAATTGACAGAATAGAACTATGGCGTCTGGGGGCGTCTTATGCGGATTGCTATTGGGGGACGAGGCTGTCTTAGTCATATTACTGGTGTTCCGCCGGCTCCGTCTAAACAAGATTCCTCCTTTCATCACTGGGAACAGACAGACCTGAATGCCTGCTCATGGATAATTCACAACATTCACAGTGACGTTGTCCACAACTATGTGGAATATCCATCTGCTCAAGAACTTTGGACAGTTCTGTTAACCACTTTCGGTAGCAGTGGAGATCCTCAGCAAATATATGACTTAACGGTGTGTGCAAGCCAGCAGAAACAGGGGAATGGCTCTCTAGAACAACTCTTTAGCAATCTACAGCGAATCTGGAAGGAGATTGACAGGAGCCAACCAAACTCCATGATATCTGCTCCAGACATAGCCACATTTAACAAATTACATCAAGAAGTCCGTTTGTACCAATTCCTATCCGCCGTTACTGATGATTTTGATTCGATTGGGAGAGATATCCTCAAAACTTCACCACTACCCTCAGTTGAATCCGCATATTCCATTATTCGTCGTGAAGCAGCTCGGTCTGGAATTTTTCATCAAGCTAAACACTCGACTGAAACATCAGCGGGTAGTGGATTGGTGGTTCGAGGGCCTGTTGACCGGAATCCTCCACCAAAAAATGGACGCCGAGAACCCGCCGTGGATAAATCAAAATTGTATTATATTGATTGCTTGCGTTCGGAACATAGTACGGAAAGTTGTTTCAAGAGAGTAGGTTACCCGGATTGGTGGCTTGACGTTTAGAAGAGGGGCACGAAACCTGGGCCTGTTACTGGCACTGTTGCCGCCGTGGTGGGCAACTCTGCAGCCACCAGCACCTCCGGCGACGATGCACAACTCGACCTCCTTGGTTTTGGTGCTATCGCTGCAAGTCGAGAGGATGAATCAGATGCAGGTAATCGACCGAATGGCAAACCCTTGCCATTTGGTCCTGCACATATTTCTCATATTTCATCCTTGCCCCAGTTTTTATCTCGCAATTCAGATTTAGCCCTGTGTTTTGCGAAATCACGGCGCCAGTCCCCTAGTTTTCAGAAATTACAACAATGCCCTCCAGAGTGTGAACTTGGGCTTATGTCCAAAATCCAGCCCAGTAATGTCGCAGCCCAGTCTAGTGGCGATGGATCTTCGGTCTGGCGAACCAGTACTCAGCAGACAACAAAGAATGGGCCTTCAGCTTCTAAGCCACTCGAGTTCATAATATTCCGAGCCCACCAAAGTTAAGTACACGGCGATACAAACATCATCCACCTCCGCCAGTTGCAAATCCTAAAATTTTCTCACCAGGATGTTTTGGTGACGACCTGGCCGTGGCGTATGTTGCTCATTCATCCGATGTTGCTCGTGGTTCTCAATCTTGGCTAATTGATTGTGTTGCCACTGACACAATGACTAATGATCGCAGGGATATTATTGAGGTCACTCCACCCAAGAAGACTTGTATTAAAACTACTAATGGGGGACTGGTACGCGTTCAGGGTGCTGGCTCCATCGAGGTATCTTCGATAGTGAAACTGAATAATTACTTATTTATTTCTGATCTCTCTTGCAAGCTATTATCTTTGAGTCATGCCACTAAGGAATTGAACTGCACTGTCTTGATATATCCTACATTTTGTCTCCTGCAGGATATCACGACGGGGGCGATAATTGGGCGTGGCACTGAACAAAGAGGCTTGTACTATGTCGATGATGTTGCTCGTCAAGGCACCTGTATGTTAACTCATGGAAGTTCTCACAGACAAGCTTGGTTATGGCATCGCCGACTAGGTCATCCGTCGCCAGGGTATCTCCGATTATTATTTCCCCGATTATTTCATAATAAGTCATGTGTTCGTTGCAAAACGTATGCTTTGGCAAAAAGTCACAACAATCGTATCCTGTGACTGATACTAGGTCTGCTCGTCCATTTGCTTTAATACATTCAGATGTTTGGGGGCCTTGTCCCACTACTTGTCGCAATGGTTTTAAATACTTTGTGTTATTTATTGATGATTGCACACGCATGACTTGGATTTATTTTCTGAAACACAAGTCGGAAGTTCCTGCACAGTTCTTTGCTTTTTATGATATGGTGTTGACCCACTTTAAGTGTTCTATAAAAAATTTGCGTTCTGATAATGGCGAAGAATTTGTTAACCATTCCATGCAAAGTTTTTTCCGAGATAAAGGCTTAGTCCATCAAACCTCCTGTGCCAACACTCCTGCACAAAATGGTGTGTCTTAACGAAAAAATTGTCTAATTTTGGAAATTACTCGAGCCCTTTTATTTGAGGCTCATGTCCCTCCTACTTTCTGGTCAGATGTTGTGTGTATTGCGGTGTATCTTATAAATTGATTACCCAATAAACTCTTTGCACTCAAAACTCCCCTCCATACCCTCACTTGTATGGTCTCCTTATATCCACTCCTAACCTTACACCCTAGAGTCTTTGGGTGTTTTGTGTTTGTCCACATTCCCAAACATGACCGCTCCAATCTTTCTCCATGTGCTGTCAAATGTCTCTTCGTGGGATATGGTCACAATAAGAATGGGTATCGTTGCTATGATCCAAAAACCAGTCATCTGTACACCACTATGGACTGTGACTTTCTTGAGACTGAATACTATTACAGCCAACCCACTAACCAGGGGGAGAGTTTACCAAGTTATACTGATACATTGAGTTGGCTGATTGCTCCAGTTAATACAGTCCCAGTTGCTCCTCCTGTTGACATAGTACAAGTGCCATCTCCGCCATCCAACTCAACATCGCCAACCCCAACTGATATCCCCGAGGTTAGTTTGCCTATGTCTGAGTCACATTTATCAGATATTATTACTCATTGATCTTCTTCTGCAGATATTCCTGCTCAGATATAGTGGGTTTTACCACCTTGGAGCACTCATGGTGTTCCTGTATCCCACGACAGTCAAATATCATATGGCAAATTTGGTATGCCCACCTATATCTGGTTCAGTATTCTGCGGCGTTATATTCAGAAACACTACCCCAAGAATATTCAAGAGGATATGAAATCTGATGAATGGAAGAAGGCTATGGATATTGAAATGGAGGCTTTATCAAGTAACCACAATTGGGATGTTTGTCAGTTACCTGCTGGCAAACATCCCGTTGGATGTAGATGGGTGTATGCAATAAAAAAACAAGCTGATGGGTCAATTGAATGATACAAGGAAAGGTTAGTAGCGAAGAGGTGTACTAGATGTATAAAATTGAATATTCCAAGACATTCTCTCCAGCGGCCAAAATTGATACAATTCGAGTATTATTCTCCGTTGCAGCCAACCAAGACTGGTTGTTGTACCAGTTTGATGTAAAAAAAATGTTTTTTTTCATGGTGACTTGCAAGAAGGAAACACCACCTGGCTACTCCCATGGATTCCAAACAAATAAGGTGTGTCGGCTCCGGAAGGCACTTTATGGACTAAAGCAGTCACCCCACGCTTGGTTTGGGCGGTTCACTCTGGCCATGAAAAAATATGGGTACACACAGAGCAATGGGGATCATACACTATTTATTAAACGCATGGGTGACTTAATTACCTGTCTAATTATCTATGTGGATGACATGATCATTACGGGAAGCGATGCAGTAGAAATAGAAGAACTGAGAAAGCACTTATTCAGTGAGTTTGAAATGAAACATCTAGGTGAGCTGCGATACTTCTTAGGAATAGAGGTACAGAGAACTTCTACTGATATCTTTATCTCACAAAGGAAGTATGTGTTAGACTTATTGGCTGAAACCGGGCTCATAGATTGCAAACCAATGGATACTCCTGTTGTTCCAAATCAAAAATTGCGAATAGTCGAAGGATCTAGTGGGAAAATTAATTTATCTTGATCACACTCGACCTGATATATCTTATGTTGTTGGAATAGTTAGTCAATTTATGCATCACCCACAGGTGGATCATATGGAAGATGCACTCCGGATTGTTTGGTATCTCAAAGGAACATCTAACAAAGGACTCCACTTCAAAAAACATGGCCACCTAAAAATAGAAGGTTGTACAGATGCTTACTGGGCAGGAAATCCCATTGACAGACGTTCAACAACTGGCTACTTTATGTTGGTTGGTGGAAATCTTGTCAGTTGGAAAAGTAAGAAGCAAAAGGTTGTAGCTCTATCAAGTGCAGAAGCAGAGTTCCAAGGAATAGCACGAGGATTGATAGAGTCACTATGGTTAAAGAAGGTACTTGCTGACATAGGAAAACTTGTATTGGAAACATGCAAACTCAGATGTGATAGTAAAGCAGCGATCAGCATTTCAGAAAAATTCGGTTCAGCATGACAGGACCAAGCATGTCGAGATAGATCGACATTTCATAAAAGAAAAGTTGGAGGATGGAACTGTGTGTCTCCCATTTGTTCGCTCAGAAGATAAGCTTGCAGACATACTAACCAAGGCTGTACCAAGACAACCATTTTATGGCGTACTGATCAAGTTGGGAATTGAAGAACCCCCAATT
>JAOWBN010179231.1:0-17317 GCA_028565015.1 Pinguicula moranensis
GCGTCATATAGGACGTAACTATAAAAATTGTCATTTGTATTCCAATATTTGTTTCCAAATTCCTTCCTCATTTTGTAAGAGTCTCCAACCCTACGGTAGTAAGGCCTCATTGAATTATTCCATAATCTCCAATCCACCAGCTATGTTTAGTTAAGTTCCCAATCCACCCTCCATCCCAAGGCAGCCAAGCTATTTTCCTTATCCAATTCAAATCTCTTTCCATTAGAAATTTATATGTGTTTGTGCTATTGTATTCAAAACCTTCTTAGGGTCTCCATAGGTAGACAAATTATATACTGGTAGGTCGAGAATGACAGTGTCTTTGCATTTGTGTTATCGTAGTCAGAATCAAAAGAATCTATCTAAACTTGAATAAATTTTCGGTTTGGTCTATAACTAAGAGGAAACCTGTTGGAAATTATAACATTTCGAATGGAAAAGTAATAAGAAAGTAGTTGAAAATGACTTTATTATCATATTGATATGGTTGAATTGAACGCAGAAGGTGGTTAAAATGGGCTATCTGAGTATTATCCATGTTTATCCAGCATTTGGTAGCCACGAAGTTTTTATTCCGCAACCCGGAGGATACGAGATGGACCCTGGATTACTTCGTGTTTTGTCCGCCATTCTTGTCTGGCAAAGTTGGGCGAATTCAGTTATTCGTCTACTGTCCCAGTAATGAAGTTACAGAAATGCCCTTACTTTTCAATATTTTTACAACAATACCAAGTATATATACTACCGTGCACCCATGGATCCTCAAACGTCACGAGCGCGAAATCTTCAAACCGATTCTTCTCCACGACTAACGGTTGTTCCTCCACCGTCCCTTCTCTAGCGAAGTACACCCCGCTTCTCTCGACGACAGAGTAACATTCATCCTTTTTACTTTCCTATTTGCTCTCTTAGTTGGCAATTCCATTTTTCAACAAATTTTTATGCGGACAATTCTAGGGTTTTGGACCAATTTTCGTTATGTTTTGTATCTATGGTTTGTTTTGATTCAATTTCTCCGATATCTGTTATGTTTTCGTTCAAGCTTTCTCGATTTTAGTAATTAGGATTAGATTTTCTCGATTTTAGGGTTTTCAAATGTACTCTGTAAGATTTTAAACCAATTTGGACTATTTTGTGTTTAGTGATTGTTGAATCTGTGTTCTAGTTTCGGTGAACTATGAGTGTGATTCTTTCAATTAAAAACATATTCATAGAATTCAGCTGTGTGTGATTCTTATTGTGTTTATTGTACCTATATGATACTAACTCGAAGAAACCAACAAACACCTCTATGAGTAAAATTGTGGTCATTTGGAAAGCTTAAAGTATCATTGGTTATCATAGTACTCGAATCTTTTGGCTATGTAGAACTCTACCATGAATCTTTTGGAGGTTGCAACTTTGATGCTATCCACAAGAATTTTCGTCAGTATACTGCCCCTTATCATAGAAATAGCAGAAAATGGAAAAAATAGTGGCACACGAACGCGTAAGCGCAGACGTGATCGAAATGAATCTCGTAAGTACTTGATATTGGACAATATCTCTGAAATATTGGCATTCAATGAAAGGATAACTCAAGAGTCCAATAGGGAATGTTTCAAGAATCTCAGGATGTCGAACAAAGCTTTTACCGAACTGTGCAAAGTTTTGCGAGATGATTGTGGTTTAACTGACGACCATTATGTATATGTGGTTGAGAGGGCCGCTATCTTTCTACGAATACTTGCCCACCACAAAAAAAATAGGATCTTGCAAACTTATTTCAAGCGTAGCGACTAGGCCATTAGTCAAGCATTCCATCAGGTCCTCAGATATGTGCTCAAGCTACGTAAATGACTACTAGTACCACCTACTCCAATTGATGAAAAAATCACTGATAAGAGATGGAAATGCTTTAAGGTATATGTATTATGCTTCCTATAGAACTTGTGCACCTCTGGTCTGACAATATTTGATTTGTCTGTAGGGATGCGTAGGTGTACTAGACGATACCTACATACCGCTACACATCCAGGTAGAAAAACAACCTAGATACAGGACGGGGAAAGGTCATCTTGCTATAAATGTTTTAGGAGTTTGTGATACTGAAGGGTATTTCACATACATACTTGCTGGTTGGGAGGGATTAGCAGCAGATGGGCGCGTGCTCCAGGACAGAATGACCCGTCCAAATGGTTTGAGGGTCCTAACAGGTAAGTTGAGTATAATATTATTTTATGAATGCAATTTAAAGTATGTGCTTACATGATGTGTTGCCTCAAATGTTTAGGGCATTATTACTTGTACGATAGTGGATATACAAACTATGAATGTTTCCCTACTCCATACAGACAGAAGCGTTATCATCTATAGGAGTGTGGTGGTGCAAATCGCAGATCACAAAATTACAAAGAGCTATTCAACCTTCGACATGTTGCAACACACAATGTCATAGAACGCACATTCAGTATTTTGAAGAAACGCTTCGCATGCTTAAGGAGCTTCATGTATTATCACATTAACATCCAATGTGATATAATTCTCGTGTGTGCTCTGTTGCATAATTTTGTGATAAACGTAACACCGTATGACCCATTGTTAGATCCGGCAACTACCCACTTCCTTGGAGCTAAAGAACAAATGAGTCTGTTCGAAAACATAGATGACCACATTCAAATAGTGAATTCATCTCTTGGATGGAATTTGTTCAATGATCAATTGGCCAACGAACTTTGGGAAACCTACCACTTAGCTAAGGGCTAGCTGATTTTATGTGTTCATTGTGTTGTGCTCTTCATCTTGTTTGTGACATTGTGACTGTAGTTTATTTGTTGAGGGGTTCGACTTGCTTTGTTGAGGACATAGACTTTCTTGTTGTGACATAGAATTTATTTATGATTGTTTGTTCCATCCTGGTTTTTTCACCTGCTATAGGACTGAAAGATGGACAAAGTCACTTTTTGATGAGCTCACTCAACCCACTCGAAGGGCAAGACCTGGAATAACAACGCCGTATAAGCATCCCGCTAGTAACCATGATGTAACAGGGAAGGAAAAGGATAAGGAAACTCATTTAGAGCCAGTGAATAATAAGAAAGTGTATCTCAATCCGGATGAATAAAGAGCTTTGCTTACACTCCTAAAAGACTTGGCACAAGAAGGTGGAAGGCTGGTCAATGATGGAAGAGGGGCAAACACTAAAAGGCAGCTACCATGGTACGGTCTGCGGTGGCCAGCAATGCAATAACAACAAAAAATGTTGAAAACAAGCTGCGCAATTGGAGTAAAACAATATCGGTTACTCAGTGAATTTTCTAGATTGAGTGGAGTAGCAATAGATCAAGGGACTCATACAGTCATAGTCGACTCGAAGGACATGTAGAACGAATACAAAAGGATAGAAAACATATTTTTTTACTTTATGTTGCTATTTTGTTCCACTTCAACACAATGTTTTTGACGTTTCATTGATATTTGCAGGTTAACAGCAAGTACCTCGCATTGAGAGGAAAGTATTTCCCTTATTATGAGTTGTGGTGCGAGCTCTTTGCCCAATACTGGGCTACTGAAGCATAAGAGATTATGAAATGCCAGAAATAGATTCATACGCAACACCAACAAATATCCATTCACTTGTTCACGATATAGATGAAGAAATTGATGAGACAGAGCCTATGGAGACTCCAGTTGTTGGCAAAGCACCATCGGGTGTAGATGGTGATTTGAGTGTTAGCCATTGTAGGCATAAGAGACCAAAGGCAGTGGATGAACCCAAATTAGCCACAAGGACAGGAGACACACTAGTGAACGCGAATAAACTATTCATTAGGGTTGAAAAACTCATTTCCAAGAAAAGAGCATAAACAGAAGCCTGAAACAGACATGGAAAAGACCACCAAGCTAATGACACAGTTGGATGCATATGAAGACTTGAGCCTTGAGTGCGGGATTCATTTAGTTGATCACCTACTCACACATGGTGGACAATATTGCTATTGGCTCAGTATGGATGTAGCAGGATGTGCGGAGTTTATCAGACTATTTTGTGATGGCACACTCGCATAAATGTGCTTACCTTTATGAGCTTATGGACATCATTTTGTGATGGCTATTACCTTATGTTTTGGACGTCGTTTCGTTTTGGCAATTGTTCAGATTACATTGTGCACGTTTATGAATGTGTTGACCTTTATGAGCTTATGGACATCATTTTGAACTTGCCTTTTGTAAGGCTGAAATGACTTATGTTTTGGACATCGTTTTGATTTTGCTATTGTGCAGATTCCATTGTGCATGTTTATGAATGTACTCCACTCACAACAAGCAGCAATGACAGTTCTAAAGTCAGTGTCAATAACAATGGTTTTTGCATGGATGGAGCAGAAGCAGATGAAGATGTAACCAACAATAAGGGCATTTGACTTTTGTGTTGATGGAAAATTATATGCATGTGTAGTATAGCTTGTAAGCTATTCGAAATCTTTCCTTTGCCCAGTAGCAACTGAGTACATGCCGCCATTGCTGTTGGAATGAATTACTTGTGGAATTGTAATTGATACTTCTAATTTTCATATGAGTGTAAGACCAATAAGACTTTGGCATTAATAGTAACTAGAATACTCAGATTCCTGGTCCAATTCATTTCTATGGTTCATAGCTCAGGAACCAGGAATAATAGACATTTTCCTATGTACATACCCAGAAACACGGATGTTACAAAATTTATTTGTGATAATAAGAACTCAAAAGCTTAGAATCTCGATTCGGATAGTCAAACAACAAGTTCTCCAATACAAGTTAAACCTAAATCTATTTGGATAGTCAAGTGACTAAGATGTTCTTAGAAAAAATATATAATAAAAATAACTTTCACGATCATGCAACAACAACAATCTCCATGGATACTGAAGCAGGAGGAGCATCAGTTTTGGCATCAGATAATGGTGGTTGTGAAAGGTTCAGGTGGAGAGGGGAATCATGTTTAAGCAGGAGGAGCAGCCTGGGCAATGGAAGCATCTATTCCACCATAAGTGTAGCGTGCATCTCACTGTTATCCCACCTATGTTCCTTTTCTCGTATTTAAGATCTTTGTGCAAAACTCTGCATCATAGACAATGGAATCTGCAAAATTTACTTAGTGGAATCTGTACAATTTAGAGCTCAAAACTCTGCAAAATTTAGAACTTAATCTACACAATGCACAATTCGGAACTCAAAACACAAAATAAATGCACAATTCAGAACTCAAAACTTCAAACTGCGAATCCAAACCTTCATATTTAATAGGAACATCTGTATACAAAAAGTGATGCAGTTTATAAGTCCAAAACCCTAAACCCTAATACAAAACATAATTTACTTGCAGACAACAATAAATTAACCCTTAACCCTAGGTAAGGTATTCGGCTATGAAGTCAGTGGTGGCGGTAACAGAAGTCATGCAGGACGGATCCTCCCTGCAAGGACATGGAGGCTATCTGCAGGCAGGAGCTCTTCCACAGTTGCCTCCTCATCGGTGTCAGTATCACCGTACTCAATGACGATGGGATCTATCGAGTCATCTCCAACCTGGCACTCGTGCTTCACCGTTGGTCTGGAAGGTGGAAGGTGGCGGCATCTTCGCGGGTACCGGCGCCCCTCCTTGTACACCCTCGCGTACATGGGAAGCAAAAACTTTGTCTGTCATTTCACACGGCAGAGACGCGAATGAAGCAGTGGAACCCTAGATGAAAAGGCGTTGAAGGCCCTAGACTTGGAATCGCTTTGCGACCGAACAACGTCTTGTACTCATGGGCGTGCATGCGAAGGGTGAATCTGGTCGGCGGCACGGCGCAACGTTCTCCATCGGATTGGGGGAAGCCGGTAGGGTAGAGTTCGACTGCGGGAAGAGATAAATGAAGTAGGGTTTGGAAGAATTGTTTTTATATTCTGGTCGAGGGCATTTACGTGAAACCACATGATTCTATCCCATTTCGAAATAATCCGTCGTTTCCAATTCAATTACCAAACAAGCAAGTTGCCTAATTGGTAATCCCGACAGTACCCTACCAAACAGAGGCCAAAATAAGGTAACCTGCCGCGAAGTTGGATTACTATAGTCCGATTACCAAAAAGACCCTTTGGGGAGTCGGCGAATTTCGATTCAGTCCGCAAATTTGAAGTATAAAATAATTGGGTCCAGTGATAAAGGTGTATAGGACGGTGATGTGCGGCCTCCCCCCTCCTACCTCAACTTTCAAAAATTATTTTTTATTTTTAATAAATTTCAATGTATTTATTTATTTATTTATTCTCTTTAGAAAAACTTGCACTTCTTTCCCATTTGGCCAAAAAACCGTGCTTTCCTTTCAACTAAAATATTTGTTTGCTTGCTTCGTCCCTGATCCAATGTGTACAAACATTTTTTTGGGGTGTGTAAAATAGATCTCTCTTCATTTCATTTGATACAAGTTCGAATTTCTTATTTATTTTTTAATTTTTCTCACATCTCCTCTTCTGTACAATATATATATATATATAAATGTCATTTTAGCTTGTAAATTTGAAATTTTATAATTCTACTATTTTCGGAGTGGTGGTCATTTTGGTTGGGGGATTGAGGTGGTAAAACTTTTAATTCAATATTTGGTTTGAAAAAAAAATTAATGCCTTATGGGAATAATTAGGTCGGGTCAGCAAAGGGCCTGTTTTGTACCACTTATTTTTTTGATTATTTTTTTCATTCTCCTTTTTTTCTAGATTATTTTAAAAACATTATTTTAAAACTCTACTTCTACTTCTCCTTTTTCCAACCAAAACTCTTTCTTTCAGAAGTAGGTAGGAGGTTACTTTTTTCTACTTCTACTTTTAATGGCAATTTTATAAATAAATTAAAGTTATCTGATCACCTTTAGCTATGATAGAGGATACGATGGAAGGGCAGGTTATGCAGTTCATGATCCTCGGTCTAATCACTGATTTTTTATTATGGCCCACTGATCAGAGAAGCTTTAGTCTAGAGATGGTACTCTTTGTACTTGGTTCTGAGTTTTTTCCTTTCTTTGTTTCCCTGTAAATACTTTTACATATATATAAAAATTTGGCTTAACAAAAAAAATAACTATAGACACTATTTAATCAACTTACAAAATTTGATTGCAAACACTTTTTCAATAATTTTTTCAATTTTTTCATTATTTTACTAAACACTCAAAAAATATATTATGGTTACGTAGCAAAACTCTCTCCGAACATGGCGACTTCCCGCTTCAGTCGATCTTCTTCCTTCATCATTCATACCGTCAGCGTCTGTACTCCAGTTGCCTGACCCCTCTCCCCCAACCCCACCGATCCTCCCCTCCCCGGGGTCGTCTCATGCGCCCGGGGAGTACCCATACCTCTTTACAAATTCCCATGTGTCTGCTATTCCGATTTTCATCTTGTTCACCATCTGCGCCGAGAGGTAGTGGTATTTAAATGGCTCCAAATCCTTGGATTATTCCCCCCATCAGCTGAAACTAATGAGGAGAGCTGCGATTAAGGCCGGTAAGGCACCAGTTGTTCAGTATCAGAGTACCTTCGATCACTTCCCACCTTTGCCAGAACAAAATCCTCGCTCACTGCATGAGCGACTAGGACCGAGAGTGGTCCAAACTAATACCTCTCACTCTGGGGTGCTTTGCTTCTATATCACAAACTTTCCTCAAGGTTGTGACATGGACAGATTGAGGAGCGCCTTGAAACACTAGGGCAAGATCAATAATATATCGATAGCACGCAAACTGAATAATCAAGGCCGGGAGTTTGGCTTTGTAGAATTTGCAGAGGAGGAGGACGAAAAGCTAATGTTGTTCAAGTTGAACAATACATGGCTTGTTCGTATCAATTACAAGCCAACCGAGCGAGATACCCTAAGTTCAATCCTAAGAAGAAGGAGATGTTTGTAGTTGCTTCACCCATACTGAAGACACCTCCTCTGCTTCCCAAGCTGGTAGAATCCCTACCATCTGCCTCGATACCGGCTATAGTACTGTCCTTCAAATCTGAAGTGGATCCAAGCTCTTGGCTCGGTCACAGTAATGCAGCTACACTGGTTCAGAAAGGCAATTGGCGTGACCTCCAGAGAGGCTTGAGAGCTGCAGGATATCTAAGTGTCATAGCAAGTCCCCTGAACCCTGAGTCGATTCTTTTGTGTGAAGAGGAGCCTATTGACTTGGATAACCTCCTGAGGAATGACCAAGCATGGCTGGCCAACTAGGTGACAGATATTGTGCCTTGGTCCCCCACGAAGCCATCTAACAGCTGAGTGTGCAAAGTACAAGTCTTTAGCCTCCCACTTTTGGCCTAGTCTCAGTTGAATTTAACAGCCATTGGCAATCAGTTAGGTTCTTTTATTTGCATAGATGAATTGAATTTATCAAAGCAGAACCTAGAGGCAACCTATCTGGTGGTCCAGATCCCCTTTGATACTAATGTTGAGCAAACATTGATGGTCACTGTAGATGAGGTTACCTACACCATGTATATTAAGGAAGCAGATAATATTTCACTGCCATGGAGTGAAGACAAATTCCTAGTCTCATACTCTGATTCCCAATTCTCTGATGATTTTTCTATAGAGCAGTCCTCCTCATCTAGCTCAGGTCCTTCTAATGTCCTTTGTGAGGATAAGGATAGTCAGCCTACTGATATCCAGGTAGCAGATTTGGGCCAATCTCCTATCTCAGGTGAAATATCCCCTCAAGTTACTCAACAGCCACCTGAGAAACATGATTTGCAACTTGTTGATCTGGATACAACTGCCATAAACTGCATTGATTCTGACACAACACTGATTGACAGTTCTCCTGTAATTAAAAGCGTGGACATGAATGAAGATGTGCTTGAAGCTACTCCTGGTAAAGGCTTATCTGTAGGAGATTGCAGTGTAGCTGGAGATCCTTTTTAAAAAAAAAGGGTCCCTAAACATACCTGAGGCGGCATTGATTAAGGAGAACCTTTTAACCGACTTACCAATCTCCCTCGAGGAATACCCTCCCTTACAGAACATTCTTGCCACTGTCAGCCCCAAACCAGTGATGATAAAAAGACCTAGGGGAAGGCCTAGAACCATAAGCCAAACTAAGCAGGTGATTGACCCTATTCGTGCACACAAGCTGCCCATTCTGGAGGAATGGTTAGGTAAATTGGCAGCTAAGTCATCTGTGTACCCCCTGCCTTTACCTCCTCGGCCTCCAGCTATGCTGATTGACCCCTTAAGCTGCAATGTTGATTCAATTATGTCAGTTGGTACTCAGCTTGGGGTAGTTTATGGAGCTAACCATGATCTCTTTCGAAATTTGTTGGCAGACATAACCCTCAATGCCACAGGAGCCTCATCCTCCTCCATCAAAGGAGTTGTGAACAACTCATGCTTATGAAGATTATAACATATGATGTTTGTGTTAGTGTTATGTCCTAAAGTCAATCACCCTAGGCTTATGTATTAACACTTTGATGTTGTATATATAATTGGAGCAAAATGCCATTAGCCCCCCTGTACTATACCTATTAGTCAATTTACTCCCCTGTACTTTCAAAAGAACCAGTTTACCCCCTTGTACATTCAAAAATAATCCCACTGCCCCCGCAAAAAATTCACGCGCTGTTGGTCGACTGGAAAAACTTATATTAAGTGAAAAAGACAATTTTGCCCTTCGTTGCCAACCGGCAAAACTTGAAACACGCACAGTTCGCCTGGAAAGATCTTGCATTCACATCATCACATGACCTAATTCCACTGAAGCTCTCTCGCCACGACGCCACCACATTTGCCTAGCCGCTTCCTCGTGGGACGAGTCAATCAATATTACACAACGCGGCCTTTCTCGCTGGAACAGTATAATTGGTGCTTCCAGAGAATTTTCTCCTATCTGATGTGAAATCCCAGTCGGATTATGATTCCGAAAACGAAGGGGATTTTTGGCTAAGTTGATCTCGGGAATTTAAATTGTGTTTTGGCCTTTTCTCAAGCTTCTGTTCTGGGTTCAAATTTTTTCAAGAGTTTGTTCGTCGTTTCGAAAAATTTCAGGATTCTTTTTGTTATTTTGGAAATTTTGCTGGAATTTGCATTATTTTCCTTTGTGTTGGGATTTTGTCAAGCTTCTGTTCTGGGTTCTAATTTCGAAAATTTGCAGTATTATTTTCGTTCGTGTTTTGGGAATTTCTCAAGCTTCTGTTCTGGAAGCTCAGCTTGTTGAAGCAAGGAACATAATCCAAGAACAGGTATCTGAGCAAGTTGCTGGTTTATTTTTTATTTGAAGGAAGTTGCTGTATTTTTCTTGAAGCAAGTTGCTGGTTTGTTTGCAGACAAGCTGCTGATTTTTTTGCAAAGAAGCTGGTGTATTTTTCTTGCACAGAAACTGCTGTATTTTTCTTGCACAAAGAGCAGTGGCCTTACTCTTTTCCGTAGGAATCTGTGGCACTCTAGCATTTTTTTTGTTCATTTAGCTCTCTGATTAGCTTATGGGTGGCTTGAGAATTTCATTTAGTTTTACTGTTCTTCATATATTTCGCTCGGATTTTAACTTGCATTCTATCTTTAGGTCTTGTATTAAGGGAGTCCATCTTACTGGTCTACACATTTGGGAAATGGCTGATGGAATATCAAGTTTTTGGGGTCCTGTTACATCTACACATTATTGTGAACCAAATTATGTCCAGTCTTCCTACATTGCGTATACACCATACCTAAATTTTGGTCAATCATGTTTGATTCGATGGATGAAACAATGGTTTTCGATTGTGCTTGCCACAGTGCAACTCAATACATAGAACAGCTCTCTCCAATTCGTTATTGATGTATAAACAAACACGACATACAACAAAATAATGATTGCAAGATTTGAACAAATGACTGTCTTAGCATTTGATTTCACTCTTAGCTTCTATAGTAAATCTCTCCAGTGATCCCCAGCCTGATTGTCGCCATGTCTCGCTTGGATCCATCTACGAGCAGATGGGGCTGAACCCCAGGTAGGAGACTTGCTTTTCATTAGATGAATTGCTTCAGGAACTCTGTGGCGACGAGCCTTCCTCGCGTGCTCACTGATAATTTCAGCTCATTGATCTCTTTATCAATATCCTGCAGTTCAAAATTAAGAAATAAAATAAGTAGCAATTTACGAGTCAGGCTTCATCACCATTTGTCATATCCCTGCAGATCATTTGAAAAGTATAAATCACATCTGAGTTACACTAGCAGAAGATCAAAAGAAAACAAGCAAAATCAAGATTACAACACTAGAATTCCTGAAATTTTGTGTTGAATTTTTTTCTTTTCTGAAATCACCAAAATATGTCTCGCTTGCGAGGTATCACTATCTGGAATCAGGAGTGACATTCCTCACATCCCCCACCCACCTATCCATGAACTCAACTGAAGGTTTTGAAGCTTCAGAAAATGCAAAGAAGTTGATATATGTATGTTAAGGCAAGGAGGTGGACGATAAGTGATATACTCACTGAAAATTTTAGCCATCAGCCAACTTTGAATGTAGCTAATATGTCTTAACAAACAAGTTGAAAATTAAACTCAAAAGAGCAAATGGTGATGAAGCCTGACTCGTAACAACTTGATGAGATGAGTATTAATGTACTCTTCATGTTTGAGAAGTATTATAACTACCTACTGATGTAATCAATATGATAAAGTTCAGTTGCACTGCTTCGTTAATAAGTCAGGAAAAGGATAAGCTCAAGGAAGACATGGCTCCAGTAGGGGAAGTCCACAATCCCATTTTTAGATGATGAATCTGAAGCAAACAGATATTTACCTTTAGGCTTATGCGCAATGAATTTATAGATGTTTCTATCAAGCACTTCTCAGCTTCATTTCTACAGATAAGGACCTGAGGAAATATCATCATGTAGAAAATGTGAACATATAGAGAAGTTGAACTTTCATTTACAAGAAGTGCCAATACAAAAACAGAGAGAAAATAGTGAACTACAGAAGTGCAGTAGACTGGAGATGAATTCTTACAGGACTCAAAAGCAGCTCTGGACTTGTTCTGAAAACCACAATACAGATGCTTTAATATTCCACATGAAATTGAGTTTATAGTATGATATACTAGAATTAGAATATGAATGCATCAACCAAATGAAACCTCATACGCTTTAGTCTCATTTATATAATCATAAAAAAATTGGGAGAGACGATAAAGCAACATCGATGAATATAAACCCTATAATTACAGAACCACAAAGTCGAGTAACCAAATGTCTCTTTCTAGTTATCAAATAAAACCGAACATATTAAGAACAGAGCATAAGAAGAGGAAAAAGAAGAGAACCTCATCCCCCTCTTGCGACTCCATAGCGCACTCAATCTCGGTATTGATGACTCGCAGGAGCGCCGCATCAGAACTTGGCTTGCTGGAGTAATGGTTCAGAAATGACGGAAATAATGACTTGTGCAAGGTATTTCGCGGTGGTTGTCTGACGGCGGCTAGAAGAGCGGTGTCCCGGTGGTGGTGGAAGTACCTTTGAGTTCCTGCCGAAGCCCGAAGTGCCAAAGGTACAACTCTTGAAGATGCTCTGCGTATCGCGCTGGCTAGAGCCATTGTTTGACGGGAAGAAGGTTTTCTTGAAAGAAGGGTTTTAGTTTCAGGCTTCAGCTAGGGTTTTGGGGTTTGGGTGGATTTTATAGAGTTTTCAAAAAAACTCGTCCTCCTTTTTAAATTGATTTTATAAATAAATTCATTTCCTTTTCCTTTAAAAGCCCAACCCAATAATAGACAAAAACATTTGAGAAAAATCTAATCTTGATTCTTGACTGCTATTTCCCTTCACGTTGTCTATCTAAGCTTGTTCCGTAAAGAATTCATTTTTCTTTTTCATGCAGTCCGCAAAAGCAGATTTCAATCATGTTGATTCTGTCTCGGCAAATCTTTCAATCCCATGGAAAGATTCTTTATTGGAGACGAGGCCACTTCGTTAATATTCAATCGTAATAGCTTACAAAGACACAAACAGAGAGAGATGGAGGGTTTTGGAGGTCCAGGGAGAAAAAAGTGGGCTGATGTTAAGAATTGGGCAGTTCTTTGTGTGAAGGTGCCTCATTTGGAGTAATGGCCTCTGCTTCTGGCTTTTCTTCTACTACTGCATTTTGGTATAGATTTACTTATTTCTAGAAAATTATTCTTGTTAGCTGTCTTTTGTTCGTGGCCCGTGGGCTGAGGTTGAAATTGGAAAAGAAACTTTGTTTCTGGGCTCTCATTCTTTCTGATTACTGCTTGTACCACTACGTTGGTTGGGGATACAGTGATTAATGTAAGAGCAAGAGTATGTAGGGAATTCAAATTGTTGAGGAAAAAACTAATCTTGTTAAATTATGCAGTAATCTGTGAGTATTTTTTTGGCCTTTGATGAAATTGTAGTCCTTGAGTTGATTACAAGAAGAGGTCTTTCTATGGAATCATTGAATTGGCAGATTAGACTCACCATTCCTTCGTGCGGCTGCATTTTCACACTATATGCTTGCTCATGTTCTGTGGTTCATAGTTTGGTTTCTCAAAAATATGAATGAGTCAATCTTATGTCATATACTTCATAGTACTTCGTTCTGTTCTTTGTCTAAATTTGCTTGTGTCATGAACTTTAAACTTAAGTCTGTTTTTTCTTGTTCGCTGCTCCCATGTTTTCTTGTTGACCAAACTCTCAAGCCTCCTTAGTACTCAGTTTGAGTATTTTCAACTGTTTGGGCGGTAAAATATGGACTCTAGCTGCTGCATTTTTCTAGAATCTAATTGTTTTTGTTCCATTTTTCTTTTGATTTATAGATCTGCAGTATGTATAAGCTTGCCTCACATGAATGCATAAACTTGTGAAAGAAGAACCAAATAGAAGTTTCCTGGTGATGGTGAGAATTGCGCTTCTGAGTTTTGAACTGCCTTTCTTTTGGTCTGTTTTGAAGAAAACTTGAATCAGTTGTTTTACTCTTTTTGTTTCAGTTACTTAATCGCGTCCATGAGTCTTAAGTTTCTGTGGAGCTTCGGACTTGCCTGCTTCGACCTGCACGCGATGATGTTCAACAATGATCTTGACAATCACATTGCAGTAGGCCTCTTTGTTGTTGATGATTGGGTAAGAACAATCTTGGAATTCCTTGGTCCCTGATTCTTCCACGCTCCCATGTTGATAATGCATTGATGACATAATAAGAGAAACTTGATACTAAACTTGGAAGTGTAGGAAAAACACAGCAGAATGCAAAAGTGTTAGAGAAGTTCAAGATCCCGTACCAATCTCGCGAACATTTTGATGGATTGATCATAATCTCATCTAGAAAACCCTTAATCCTATACTAGTTTTCTTTTCTTGGGAAAGAGTGTAGGGTTAAAGTATGCCACACACAAGAAAGAAGGTATTCTGGATTACATACATTCGTTTGGGGCCAGTGAGAGTAGCCTCAAGGGGCAGATCTCTGTATTTATTTCATCGATGATTCTTCCAGGAAGGTTTCTTTTGACTTCATGAAGAAGAAGTCTGAGACTTTGACTAAGTTCAAACTGTGGAAGAAACTATTTTGAAACTAGACTGATGGGTTTCCATCTAGATAAATAATGAATTTGGATCACAGAAAAATAGCAGGTAAGTTCCATTTTCTCCTCTGAAATCTAAATACTTACTGGCTGTTTATGCATTATTACACTTGTAAGACTGCGACAGTGGGAGGTTTAATATGAATCTTATTAGTTGTAAGCTTTCTTACTCTCAGTCATTACCACTAGAAAGAAGCTTTCTTATGTAAACTTTACAATAGACTGACGTTGATGAAACCTGCAGACTTTAATGGAAACCTTGAGACTTCATCTGACTGTTGCAGGTAACTGCTACTGTCCCTCGCTGCTGCATGCTCCTCCACCGGCGTGGTGGTTCTCTTTTCGAGAGACACAAACTTCTGAGCTTTGAAGCCTGAGTTATCATGTGGCATGTTCCAAATATCAATGGTTTTTTAGTTCGCCTCGTGGTTTCTCCTGGATATATCTTCTCATATCATGTTTTACACTTTTACCTCGCGGCATCATTTGAAGGATATGGGAACCTTAATCATATTTAAACTGTAAATACCATTTTAGTCAACAAAATTGGGTATCAACAGCATACATTTAGCACTGATTGACCGCACTGTGGGACCTCGTCAAAGCATAATAATTTCAAGCACTGGCTGCCATTCTGTTTTCACTCGAAGGAGCTATGATCAACAAGTTCTGGCCCTTGAAAAAATAACAAAAATGAAGGAAACGGCCATTTATTATTCTATTCACATCAGATTACACATTCACCTGTAGCATAGCAAATCTCTTCTGTTATTCAACTTCACTTTTACGCTTGGATAGAGGTAGAATTGGTAACTGAATCACAAGAAATGAAACAACTGCTTTGCATAGCAAACAGAGAATCGAACTGTAGAATTCTGTTGGGGTCAGTTTGGTAGCATTACTAGGCAGTTATTACGCTGGATTATAGGAGTCATATGCACACAAATGCTGTTTGGTAGCCCGTTTTTTTTTTCCGAGTCGCGGGATTGGAATCTCGGGACCCAGTATTGTAGCCGTATTGCTGTTGGTTTTTAATCCGATTGAAATTGGGCGGATTGAAATCAGCCCGCGTAATTCTACCATCCATGCGTTATAATCGTCCCTGATTTTGCCACTTATTTATATACCTTGCCATTATATAAATACCTTGTGATAGCGTGACTCACCACTTTGGTCTATGCGCTCTCCGTCTTGAAACCCTACCTCCTCCGTTCTTTCCGAGAGACGGTCGTCCTTCTCCGCCTTCGAACTACAGCAGTCGGTCCTCGCTCTGATAGATCTTTTGAAGGTAACTCCCTCTACCCATTATTGACCTCCGGATTGACACATGTTCGCCCCCTAAACTAGGGTTTCGCAGCCCATAGTACGTTCGACCAAACTGTAACAATCCACGCAATCGGCTCTCTTTCGTAAGGTACTTGTCGTCTGAATCTAATATACACTGATTTTTTTTTGATTTCTAGCTGGTTTGTGCGATTAAATCAGTGTGTTAGAGATTCCAATAATTATTTGTGTAGACAGTTGTTTCACTAGTATTTTGGCAAGATTAGTGAGCCGCTGCGTGTTTTTTTCGCTCTAGATTAGTTTGATGCTATTGTTCATTCACCCTATATTAGTGATTCTGTTTTTGTGCGATTAAATGAGGGTGTTAGGGCTTGGAGTAATTCCGTGTTTGGACAGTGTGTGTTTCAGTGTTACTTTCTTTAGATTAGTGATCATGTGCACGATTTTAATCTCTAGAACAGTTTGATGCTCATGTTCATTCACCATAACTTTGTTTTTTTGCGATTAAATCAGGGTGTTAGGGCTTGGAGCAATTCCGTGTTTGGACAGTGTGTGTTTCAGTGTTACTTTCTCTATATTAGTGATCATGTGTACGATTTTGATCTATAGAACAATTTGATGCTCATGTTCATTCACTCAAGCTTCAGTTTTGTGCGATTAAATCAGGGTGGTGGGTTGGGGATCATTAATTGTTTTGACTGTTTTTGTTTTGCGAATACTTTCTCTACATTAGTGATCTTGTGCCCCTTCGTTGACTGTGACATGACTCGTACTCAATTAATATTGAATGTGTTGAGGGTAAATCTGTTGGTACTCATTGGTACCTTATTGCAAAAAGAAACTGCGAAGCTAGAACGTAAATGTAAGCGCGATGCAACGCCTAAATACTTGTTTTGGACAAGATATCTGAACAACTGGCATTCTTGACAAGGCTTACAAATGGGAACAATAGAGGTTGTTTTCATAACCAACGGATGCATAAATTTATCTTTACAGAACTTTGTCGAGTATTACGAGATGAAGGCGGGTGGCTAGCTGCGACAATGACGAAGTCACCCAGGGTTTGGTGAACTCCGCATAGATGGCATCATATTCTTTGGAGTCGCCTTTCCCGCGCGCGACCAGATCTATGAGTTGATCGTAGAGGGCTCTACGGTTTGTCTTTGGCAGTGAAATAAAAACGAACTTAAACATTGCAAAGACTACAAAATTGAGGCAAACACATACAAACTTCAACCCAACCAAAATCATCGATAGGAAAATTGGGGTGCACCTAAAAAAACTAAGACAACACGTGGAGCGTCATGCATGTATGATATCCCTAAAAAAATAGTCATTCCAAAAAATACGCTAATACAAAAGGAAACAACGTACGGTAATGCTAAAAGTACCTCGGGTATGTCTCACAAGTGAAATTCTAACGGCGGGATTTTCCTCATAGGGGGTAACTGAATCCTCCGCTGCAACATTACTTCCTGTAGGGAGGC
>JAOWBN010179242.1:0-17311 GCA_028565015.1 Pinguicula moranensis
CGGGCCCGCCGGGCCAATTCCGGGCCACGGGCCGTTTTGCCCATGTCTAGCTGTAGCTAATATTTTTGTCTATAACTTCTCTGAACTCCAGAATGTGGCTTCTTTTAAATATCATTGTGTCATTTGTCCTTAAATTACTCCGTTTGATATTAAATTAATTTATTTGATTTATTGTGCTCACTGACAGGACTTGTTGATGTTGATTGGGGTGCTCACGGACAAAATGAACATTCAATTGGGGGTTCCTTATTGGAAAGTATAAATTCTCCAAAAAAATCTTTAGCTTACCTTTTCAGATCTTGGATTTATTTGGATTTTAAAGAGTAAATTTGTAATTTGTAAAATAATATATAAAATTCGTTGATTTATTTGAAAGAGTAAATTCTCCAAAGTGAAATAATATAAATATTATTGATTTATTTAAAATTCATTTTTTTGGTAATTGATTTCTATTAAAAATATAAGAAGTACAAAAGATAAAGGTGGCTCTAGCCATGAATAATGCCAGAGAGTCAGCTCGCGACTAACTACTCAGCTTGCTAAATTTTACAGAGGCAACAAAACAGGGTATCAAACATAGCTAATGGTTGTGAAGGTGTCATTGGTAAAGCATAAGATCTGGCGCAAAGGACGCAGGGTAGCAGTGTCGAGGATGTCTGAACCAGTCCCCCATGGAAATCCCTGTAAAGATTTCCCGGTGTGCTGATAGCCATTGCCAAGTTTGCAGTTTGATCCGTTCAATAGCAGGTGTAGGATCTCATTCTGAATCAAAACGAATGGCATTGCGTTCCAACCAAAGGGTCCAGATTACTGCATGCCATATCGTTTTCCACATATTTATCCCCGTCTTGGAAAGCATCAGTCCCATGTGGCATTGATATTGGTGTTTGAACTCCTTATGTCCAACATAACAGAGGCCAAACCATGAGTACGTGGCTGCCCATAGGTCATAAGCATTTAAACACAGTAGGAACAGATGTGTCGACGTCTCTTCTGTCAAGGCGCAATGTATGCATCGTTGCTCTGTTCTAGAAATGGTTACACCTCGGCTGAGAAGGTTATCAACCGTGGGAATGTGCTGCAACAGGCACCTCCAGGCAAACATTTGTACCTTCTTTGGTGGGAACTTGCACCAGGCTAGACCTGCTTCATTACCTACATTACGTGTAGAGCCAAGGTTAGTATCAAGAATATTGTATGCAGAGAGTGTAGTATACCTGCCCGATGGATGGCCAGACCAACGCCAACTATCCGGACCAATTGGCATGAGGGTTGTTGGCGGTAATAGCTGCATTAGCTCCACTAACATGAGATGTTCAGTGCCTCTTAAGGGTCTTCTGAAAATCAAGTTCCACTGCCTAGCTCCTGTTATCTCCTTGATGGCTTCCTCCATGGTGGTATGTTTCTGTAGGCTTAGCTTATATAGAGGGGCAAATCTGATAGCCAGACAGCCATCCCCTATCTAATTGTAATTCCAAAATAAGGTCTTATCTCCTTTCCCTGTGATCAGTTGGATCCTGGAATTCAGCCAAGGTTCCCTAGAAGCAGCCTAGATATCCGTCCAGTAGCTAGACATGTTGCTAGGTTCGGTGAGCAAGTTCCAATCTCCAAAGTGATCAGATGAATGGAGGTATTTGAACCTAATCACTCTCCACCATAAGATGTTAGGAGCATGTCTTAATTGCCATAGCCACTTAACCAGGAGGGCTTTGTTTGTTCTCTGTATATCTTTCAGACCTAGGCCTCCTTTTTGGATAGGTTTGCATAGATCATGCCAGTTGACCCAGTGTATAGGGCGAGTCTGGGATTGCTTAGTTTTCCATAAGAAGTTTCCCAACAACTTTGTGATTCCTTGTATGACCTGCACAGGAGCTTTGAAAAGAGATAAGAAGTAAATGGGCAAACATGACAAAACAGATTTAATCAAAGTTATTTTTCCTGCAAATGATAGCAGGTTGTTCTCCCATTTCTTGATTTTGAGTGTGATTGTATCTATGACGGGATCCCACATCTTCGCTCTCCGTGGGTTGGCACCTATAGGTAGGCCGAGATAGGTAAAAGGTAAAGTGGCTATCCTGCAGCGAAGGATCCTGGAGCTCTGCTACAACACATTTGGCCTCAAGTTTAGACCAAACAGCTTACTCTTTGAGTAGTTTATGGATAGTCCTGAAATGAGTTCAAAGATTCTAAGAACTCCCTTGATCGCTTTCATGTTGTTCAGATTACCTTTCAGCAATAGAAGGGTGTCGTCGGCAAACTGTAAGTGAGAAATGGGGATCTTGCCAACTTTAAGACCTTCCAGCTTGCCTGTGCTAACTGCCTTTTGTAGCAGAATGTTAAGGCCCTCCACCACGTTGAAACAAGAAAGGGGAGAGCGGGTCGCCCTGTCTCAGACCACGTTGAAGCTGGAATGTCCCAGCGGTACTACCATTGACTAACACAGTGGCAGAACAGGTGGAGATGCACTCCTACATCCAGTTTATCCACATTTGGCAGAAGCCCAATTTGTGCATCATAGAAGAGAAGGAAGCTCCAGTTTACCGAATCGAAAGCCTTGGAAAAGTCAAGTTTTAGAAGAACTATAGCTTTCTTAATTTTCTTGATGGAGTGAATAGCTTCATTAGCGATCAGGGATCCGTCCATTATTTGGCGACCTTTGATGAAGGCAATCTGGTTCTCAGATATGATACTAGGCATCACTTGCTTCAGCCTGTTTCAAAGTAGTTTAGAAAGGATTTTATAGCTACATCCCACCAGAGAAATAGGCCTGAAATGTTGCAGTTCAATCGGGCTCAATAACTTGGGGATAAGTGTAATGAAGGTAGAGTTGATTCCGTAACTGAGACGCCCTTTTCAGTAGAATTCTCGGAGAAACGAGATGAACTCATGCTTCATAGTTTCCCAGTGCCTCTAAATGAAAAAGAAGTTAAAACCGTCAGGTCTAGGACTTTTCGAGGATGCACAACTCCATACAATAGCTTGGATCTCTGGTTCAGAAAAAGGGGGATGTAAGAAACCTATTTTCTATGTCAGAAATTACCCTTACAAATGGGATATTCATGGATGGCCGCGGCCATTGAGTTGTAAAAAAATGATTCCTGAAGTGATCAGTTATCCCTTGCTTTACTCTGTTGACATCGTCTCTCCATTGACCATTAAAATAGAGGCCCCTGAGGCCATTAGTCTGCCTAGTCCATTCAACCTTGGCATGAAAAAACCTGGAGTTACAATCTCCCTCTTTAATCCACTGCATCCGTGCTTTTTGATATGTTAAGGAACCTTTCCGTGTCAGGGCTTGCTGCAGTTTGCACCATAATTCATGCCTCTGGATTCTTTCCAAGTTTGATGGCTCTCTGGACTCCATAGCTATGTCCAATAGTTGCAACTCTTCTCGGATTTGCAGTATGCCGTTGTCTATATGGCCAAAAATTTGCTTATTCCACAAGGACAACTTCCTCCTTAGCTGTTTAAGCTTCTAATGCAATACATAGGCAAAACTCCCCTGAACTGAGATGGAGCCCCATTCAGTTTTAACCAAGTCACTAAAACCTTCAGTAGTTTCCCAGCAATTCAGGGATCAAAAAACTTTTGGTCCCTAATTCAAGTTCTCACGCATCAATAGAATTGGTCTATGATCTGAGGTGGTACGACCCAGTCCAAGCTGAATAATTGTAGGCCATTTCTGCATCCAAGAGGCTGGTAAGAGGTACCTGTCAATTCTACTGCACCAGGCGCCCCCCTTGAGATACAGGTAAACCGAAATTTGTGGAGAGGTAAGTCAATGAGCTTTATATCTTCTATGAACTGATCAAACTCTTGCATTTTGGCGTGTGTAAAGGAAGTATTACTCCGCCTTTCCTCTCTATTTCTGATGGCATTATAATCGCCTACAACACACTAAAGATCAGTAGGATTAGATAAAACTTTCTGCTTAAGTGATTCCCATAGGCTACGTTTAGAGTGAATCTGGCCTTTAGAGTATATGTTCAAGACTTTGATCTCCTTATTATCCTCCTTCCATGGGCCTTCATACAGAGTATGCCTTCTTCCGACCAAGTTCTTGTACACTGAAAAGTTGAGCGTTGCCATATGCATAGTAGGCCTTCTGCTCTGCCTATCGCATTCTTTGATATCCATTCAAAGTCCTCGTTTGGACACAGTTGCCAACAACATCTTCTGTTAATTCTTTCCAACTTAGTCTCTTGAATGCAAATAAGATCAATCCGCTCCTTACGAATCATTTTCCGGCCTCTATTCTTTTCCTTAGTTTCCCTAGACCCCGGGCGTTATACGAGAGTATACGCATCCTAACTTGAGGTTAAATCTGCTGCGCTCGAGGTGGCTCCTTCTGCTGAGATAATGTCCCTCTCCTCCATTTGATCCAGACGTTCGATTATGTCAAATTTAGATGTATGGAAGGTGATACCCAACTCTAGAGCAAGGTTGTGAATAGCTTCAGATGATGAAGAGACATGTCCTCTGTCCTCAGATAGAGGAGAGACACCTCCCCTGTCTTCAAGCGGAATACCAGCTTCTGGTAGATAATTTGTTGATTCCATAATTCTACGTGAGTGCTCTTGCATCTTAGTACGGGAATCCGTGTTGTACATTAATAATCCATCAATTCCTTTCCTGGATTGAGCTGTTAGCATACGAGGAGAGGATCTGAAATTATCTGGAGTGCGTGAATATTCGGCGGGGGTAGTAGGGGATGTAGGTGAGGATGACATGTCTTGGCCAATGAGATTAATGGTTGAAGGTTCTGGATTCTGATGTTCCTCAATTGGAGAGAAAGAGGGAGCCCTTAAGTCCGCTTGGTGATGATGCTGGGCTAGAAGTGCCGTAAAACTTCCTTGGGGTATGGGGAATGGTGATTTTAGAATGTTGACTACACTTTTGAGATGGTCTAGATCTGACGTGGAATGGAGAGTGGATGAGGTTTCACCAATGCTATTTTGGGGGGCCACATCTGCAGTTCTGATATGAGGTAAATTAGAAACAACTAATTTCCCTAATCTAATATCTTTGATATGTCCAATCTGTGGGCTCCATGGTCTAAGAATGTAAGAACTTCGTTCTACTTTCGGGGTTTCCTTGAAGTTGACTTCATCCCGGATATGAGGGGTTGTTTTAGAGAATATAATAGCGGGGCAGTGCGTGTCAGAAGTTTCGTCCGTTGTAATTTTTGGATGCACCAACGGCTCAATTTGTGTCTCGATGTCTGTGCCAGCTGGACTCGAATTTCTGGAAGCTTATGAGTTGGGCATTGCCGAAAATTGGGTTGAGGTATGCTGATCCCCCAAAGAATCTGAGGGTTGCGGTGTAGTGGCAAGATCTGGTATCGGAAGCTGCGGGATGCTAGAATTTGCACCCTGAAGAGGGGGCCAATCCTTGTCATGTAAAGGCTTACGGGTTGTCTGAGGCTGCCAAGCCGTCGAGGGTTTATGTGGTCCGGACCACGGCCTCAGATGGTCTAGTTCTTCCGTGATATGAACATTGAATGTTTCATCCGCGGTAACAATTTCAAGGGTCTGCCGGATTGGATTGTTGCCACTTACCAGAACTTGCATACGTCCATATTGCATTTCCAGCTGGTTTGAAGTTTTCTCGTCAATTGCTACAAGAGATCCCAGGCGGCCAGCAATCATCTCAAAGTGGAGCGGTGTTCCGCGTACCTGCAACCATGCTGGACGAGCCAATTTTCCGTCCATAAGTTTCCAAGGTCAGAGGGAATGAAGATGAACTTTCTCTGCAGTGATTCGGTCGTTCAGGAGTTTAAGCTGATCTTCTTGGGACTGTAATTTTATCAAGACTTCTCCACCCTCCAAGCACACTGTGGATCCATGCTGATATGCGGCTTTTTGAAGGGTAGAATTCACAGTTGATAGATTCGGGATAGGAGAAGAAAGCCCTACAAGACAGTTTAGGAGCCACGATGTAGCTTCAGGATTCGGCGTAAAGGAAATTGGTATTTTACCAGTTGTATCCTCTATATTCTCTAAGGATTTGTTGGGGGTTGGGTTGCCATTCTTAAGAGGAGTAGTCCTTGCGGAATCTTGGATCTGTGGGTTGCGGGCTTCGCTTACTTTCATGAGAAATAATCCAACCCATATACCATTCAGCTTGTCCTTGAGTAATGCTTTCACAGAGCGCTTAAAGAAACGTACAAAACCAAAACGTCCGGCAGAGGGGAATCACTCTTAGGGAGATGTATATCACTTACATGGCCGTAAGCGGAAAAAACTTGCCACATCTCCTCGCGCTTCCACGAAGGTGGGAAGTTAGTGAAGTGGTACGAAACTGAGTCCTCATGGAGTTTTTTGAGGTAAGGTGTAAGAGCCCTTCTGTCTGAGGTTGTAGATTCAATGTGGTTTACTTGTTTCGCCGGCGAGATTGAGGCTTTTTGTCGACTAGATACTGTGGTCCACTTCGGTTCAGCAGAATCCGAGGGATGATGTTGATCTTGTTGAGCGGGCGCATCTGGTGGTGGTTCAGGATCATGATGTTGAGGTATAGCGTAGGATGTAGAAGCCATTGTGTGAGGTTGAGACCGAGGAGAGTTAGAGAGAAGCTAGAGGAAATCTTTTAGTGAGAGAAGCCATTTATACTTTTCCTACATTACATACTTTTAGTGAGGAAATTCATTAATTCATTTAAAAGAGTAAATTCTCAAATTATATATAAAATTAACATAATAATTAATTTTTTAGCACATAAAATTGTGTTTAAAGTCACACATAGTGCATTTATGACATGCCGGGAAATGTGCTAATTTATTAAAGCGTGTATCTCGCTAATTTTCAAATCGCATTGTGTTTGGTGCTTTCTTGTAAAACCATATTGGGAATGATGCAATTTACTCATTTTTATAAATAAGATGTTGGAGTTACTCTACACAGATTGCACAAAAACATATACACGTTATGAGATTATATGAAGTTACAATCAATTATCATCCTACTATATTTTTTAAAAGCATAACCCATGTTCATTTTATAAGTTGGTTTACATTCACCAATCCGTTCTTTAAAATCAAAAATGAAAATATAGTACTGTGATTGATCTAGAGTTTCCTATAATGACCGTAGTATTTTTTTTATGCGAATCCTTTCGATTTCTTATCCAAGTTTGAAGTTTTCTAATCAATCTAAAATGTGATGTGTATGTGTATGTAGTACAGGAATTTATATTGGCATTGCATAAGAAGTGCATGGTTGAAAAGGGATCCAGAAAATATTTGAAAAGTTTTGAAAATTTAGATTATAATAAAACAAAGGGGTCCCTGCAAGATATAAACTAACACAACTTGGAGGCTACTGCAGAGGAAAGAATGTAAAAGTTCAAGAACCGCATCTATTGCACTAGTTTTTGGAGGCTCAAGGAAAACATGATGGATTAATGCCATGGATTGTAGATTCAACGGTGACTGATCATGTGCGTACTAAATGGCGAGTCAAGGGAAATGTCAGAATCTTGTCTACTAGAGAAGCGCTCATCACTTTAGGCAAGGGAAGGTTAAAGCCTCCACAAACCATCAATTTATACAGAAGAACATTATTCAAGCGACGGGAGAGAATTGAAGAGCGAAATCTGCTCTCACTCACGAGTGAGTTCAAGGATTGTCCTTTGAGCTGGATCTGTAATTCTCCCGGAGAAGACACTGAGCGACCACTTGAGTTATACCTTTTTTATACCGGGCGGGTGAGCTCACCGGTAGGGTTAACTGTGGCTAAGTCATAGGGAAATGGCCGGAGGAGTACGGGAGGTCCGCCGTCGGACAAATACTATCCGATTCTTATCTATTTCCGGAAGGGTTCAAGGTTCATCCTCTTTCACTTCAGATTTCTCCTCTGGAAAACAATGGTTCGTAGGGAAAAATATATCCAACAAATACGGCAACACGCACAACGACGGACACGTGAAGAATTCCTATGGAATCAACAAAGAGAAGAACATAAACTTAGATGAGTGCAACAACTACGGGAAAATACATCAGTATTCTACTTCACAAATTTTCCGGATAGTCATGATTCACATATGATGCGAGCGATATTCAAAAGTTTGGAAGCTGTACAGATGGGTACATTCCTAGAAAACTGAACAAAATTGGAAAGCGCTTTGGTTTCGCAATGTTTAAAACCAAGACTGGCAACTTCTCAATATTCTTGGATGGAATCAAGTTGGGAAAGCATACACTGGTGGTTAAACATCCAAAATATCAGCGACCATCCCCAGCAATACCAAAAGAAAGAATCAAGAGGTTTCCAGATCAACAAGAAATTAAGCAGGGAGTACTGATGAACAGTGAAACAAATAGAGGAACAAAAGAATGGAAAGATAACTCCAATTATCAGTCAATGGAGATATTTAGACCAACTGCTGAGGAGACAGCCTGGCTCAAATGCGTTGCTGTGTTTGAAACTTATGAGGGCAAGCCAATGCAAGCAATAGAAGAATCATTGAAACGGGCTAGTCACCAGGATTTTACTATCACACATCTACCTGGATGGAACACTTATCTAATACTTCTCCAAGACGAATGTTGTCAGCAGAAGCTTCTGAAAGAATATAATACAGACTTGGCAAGAACGATAAGAAGAGACGACCTTGGAATGAGAATGATGAACCAGAAAAGGAAGAAAGAACTTGTTGGGTTATTATACAAGGGGTACCAATTAGATGTCAAGGAAATCGATTTTACGGATGGATTACTCGTAAGCTGGGCGGATTTTTACAGGTTGATGTGGATTTCTCTCAGTAAAGAAGGTTTAGAGCTGGCAGAGTATTACTACGAACATGGATGAAAACTAAAATCTATTATCACACTGAGATTTTAGTAGGAAATCAAATCTATCCTATTTACAGTACTGAAGAAAGGATAGAGAATCTGGTTGGAAAGCCACCGTCCAATGACAAGGGGAAAGAGAAAGTTGATTCTGTGCGCAAGTATACAGAATGGCCTGACTGGTCAAACCTCGTGCAAGATAACCATGAATCTCTATCTAGAGCTGGTGATAGACAAATATTGATGGGCTGGCGACAATAACAGATTAGCGGGTCAGCAGTAGCAGAGTATTCACAGACTTATTTACAAGACTTTCCACCGTTATTGGGCCCTGACACTATTTATAAAAATAGTAGAAGCAATGAGAACCTCACTTGTAACAGTAAGGCTGGCAGGGACACAAACTTTATATTAAACTCTGATGTTGGGCAGGAAAATTACGGAAAGCAGAAATTAGGCCTTCCAATCTCTGCAAGATCTAGTGAAAATCCAAATAATTCATCAAAGAACAGAAACAAGTTAAGTGAGGAGATCTCTACCGGTGGAATCTTAGACAATATCTAAGGCACAAGCATCACTCCTAACTGAAGATCAGCAGTTACCAGATAATAAGGATGGATTCTCAAGTCTCATCTCACCTACCAAAAGGGGTCAATCGACAGTTAGTATAAATGGGAGAGCATATGAAATATTGTAGTTTGGACATAAACTAGGCATCAATACACAAGGAAGAGATTTGCAGCTTCTCAAACAGTTTACTAAATGGATGAAAGAGATCACAACCTGCTGTCAAGTCAAGCTATTGTTAGTTTAGTGTGACCTAGAGCATTGTACTCTTGTTAATTTCATGTATACTAGATGACTAAAATCATCTTGTTCCTTGAATTTTGATATGTATATTATGGATCATTTGGGTTGATGACTCAAATTGTGAAACTCCATAATTTTATCAAATTCTAAATTAGTCCCTAGTCTTAAAGTCATTAGCAAGGGAACAACTAGATGACTAAATCGACTAGCATGTGGATTAATGTGTGATCATGTTTCACAGATCATTGATATGAGGTATCTGTTTAATCACATGAAATATGAGTGTACGTGGTACATGAATATTGGACTCGACCTATTTGACTTGTTGGATGGATTGCGTTTGTGTCATCAGCAAAATTATATAGTATTAAATTCAGTTATTTGAGATATTCATAATTTTGGGTGATGAATGTATATTACGTAGGGTTATCTAACGCTTTTCTTAACCGATGGGTCATAACAGTAAGTTTTTCGAATAAGCACGATTCACGCTGAAATGTATGGAATATCAAGATGATACTTTTGTCCATCTCATATTTGAAATGAGATTATTAATATTCCTGGATCTCTTGATACAATAATAATTGTTATGCATGCATTTGTGATACGAGATAGTCATGTATTAACAATTATGTACTGAAATATCAAGAAAACGATTATTGATCAAAGATGATACATTCCTACGCTTGACATTAATTATTGGATATTAAGTGACGAAAGAATTAATACTAAATGAGATTAAAGGATCATTATGTATCTATATTTAATCGGATCATAATGTAGTGCTAGATGCTGCTTATGATGATACCGATTTAGATATGGATCCTATTGGGTCGCTTTATTTGACGAACCAAAGCAATGAATTATTTATGTGAGACATAATTAATTTAGGGAACGGATTGAGATCCGGTCGAGACAAATTAATTAGGATTAATTAATTCGATAACTCGAATATGAGAAGAAATTGAGTCGTGGTGGGACCAACTCGATTTATGTCTACTGGGCTCGATTTAATTGAGCCCAACACATTGAAGATGGAAATTGGGATCGAATAACATAAGATAAAATTAATTGGGCGGTCTAGCAGCCACATTTTTCGCTTGTCAAGGAGTGCACACTTAGAGACCTTCTATTTGAAGGTTCTGTAAATAACATCACATAGTTTGTTCGAATTTTTCGGTGGGTTCCATATATTTCCAACGAATACGAGGTAGGTTCGGCTCACTCTTCACCAAAACATGAATTAACACTGTTTTCGGAATTTTAAAAGTTTCCAAAATTTTTGAAATCGACCCGAATTGATCCAACAATGTTATGAATGGCAGAGTGTGAAATGGGTTAGTGATTGGTAGTGGGGGAGGCAGGGGACCTGTGGGGGGGTATGGTCCCCTTCCCAACTTTTTTAAATTATTTGTTCTTACCCCCAAATTTTTTTGGTACCAGGGGATATATATTTTTGGCTCTGTCCTTGGGTGATTGGTATCTTTAAAATCATTGGCGTCAACATGTGGGGACGCTCGAATAAGGTATAATAGCGGAGATATATAAAAGATGTTTTGGTTGGCATTAGTTTGGGAAGTGGGGAACATCATAAATTAGATGCAATTTAAAGGATAGCCTGAAGAGGTGGATGAGGTCGTTGAAAGGATTATGCTATAAACTTGGACGTTGGGTAGCCGAATAATGTTTATCCCTTGTTTTGGACAATTGGGGATTATAGTAGAATAAAAATACCATGCCATTGTTTGGTAATGGTCTCGAAGGATAATCTCAAAGGAAAAACTTCCATCTGGTAAATAAGGATAACTGGGGTGTTGTTAAGCCAATTTTTTTAATGATGTGTGATTTGACTAACTTGCCCTTATTAACAAAATGTAAATATTGATTAATAAAACGTAAAACATGACTTGTTTTGACCTTTGTTTGGACAAAACTACACTTTCAAGTCCAAAAAACAAAACATTAAATAGCATCCAGTAGATTTCATTTCACCTTGAATAACATTCTCGTAGATGCCAAACAATTAAAAGCAAAACAAAACAATTAAAATTTAAAAAGATTATGCTTGTGAAAACACTCCAAAAAACCAACTTTTGTAAGTTTTGATTACTCAAACAAATTCTTATGATTAAATTACAATACGTGGAGGAAGGGTACAAAGTAAAATTTGAAACAAATGAAGTTTCTAATAATCTCATTCCAAAAGTTTCTCTATAGTATACAGAGAAAATTTCGATCAAATTTTCTGAAACAAAGTCTAGTTTATGAAACAAATTGAATCAGTCATAACAATGAAGCACTAATACAATAGACTACGTCATTAGGGAGCCTAAATTGATTTCATCCAGGCGTAGAATTAATAGACTGAATGTCTTCCTCAATCTCAATATTCGCATCTCCATTTACTTCTTGAACATGGGCAATGATGGATCCATATGGTGTTACATTCATTATAAAATTGTGAAGCAATGCATAAGTTAGAATAATGTCAGATTGTGTATCAATGTGATACTAGTGGGGCTCCTCAATACCGCAAAGCACTTCTTCAAAATAATAAAAGTCCTCTCGATGATATTGCGTGCTTTTGAGTGCCTCATATTGAATAACGCCTGAGGATTTTGTGGCCTTCTATTTGCACCACCCTACTCCTGAAGATATCTTGTTGACCTATATGGAGTTAGGAATCTTTGACAATTCATATAACTCCGTCACATTAATAATAATTTCCTGTCAAAGATAATAAATAATCTTTAATCTCATCATTAGCTTCTTGAACGTACAAACTGTGAAAAAATTATGGTTGCAAAGACAAACTAGTTTGGACACTTAGTCCAAATGGACGAGTCATTGCATCCGAAGCACACGTGCAATTGCGGCTGAACCCTTCCAATCGGTAAGCATGTATACAAAACGACCTTCAGTGTCACAAACTCCCAGAACATTAGTTTCCAATTGACCTTTCCTTGTCTGAAACCTCGGGTGGTCATCTAGTTTAGGTTGCACCGGTTTATGAGTACCGTCCATCGCGCCCAAGCATCCCTACGATTTAAGCTATAGTGATTAGTAAATATACTGGCATGTAGACAAAAGATTTAAGCTATAGTGCTATAGTACGAAATTTGTTTTACGGAAAAATAAATAGTACCTGAAAACAATCATAACATATAAGTACGTTCAATTAAAGGTTAGTAAACATAACATTGGCATGTAGACAATATATATATATATATATGAAAAAGTACCTGAATTTTTTTTTATCTGCTATCAGTACATGATGGATTGACAAAAATGGGTGTTGCAAGTAATCTTCTTCACAACTCAAGCACAACATGCAACACCTGTCGAAATACTCTATTTTTTTTATAGTGTTAGTGTATGAAGAAAGATAGCAACTCTCTGACTACTTGCACATGTTGATCATCCTCTAATGCAAGGATAGTAGACAATATATTAACAAATAATCTCGTGCAAATCAAGAATGTTGCAATTTTCAAATTATTCATGTTAATAATGGGGAGTTCCTGAAACTTGACCCATAATCCAAAAGACCCATCATCATCACACAATGAAAAAAATGAAAGCTTTCATAAAATTAAAAAGAGCCATTCAATGAAGGAGAAATAGAACAATAAGGAGTTGCAGAGCAACAAAACTCAGAAATTTTAAAAATAAGCAAAACCTAAGTACTACATCATCCCATATTTGCAATGAAAAGAAATTCATACCCAAGACCTATCCTGAACCAAATTCGGATACCTTTAAACAGTCAAAATATTAAGGAATGTCATAATGCCCTTCGAATGAACAGGACAAAACAAAATGACATATGGAACTTTACCAAAGAATCTTATATCCACTAAACCAAACCAAACATACCCAGTAAAATCCCGCCCTAAGGCAGGGTCTGGGGAAATCTTATATCCACTCGCTGATCACGAAAGATGAAGAAAGTCAGATTTGTTGCATATGGAGCTAATGAGCCCTAAAAAGGTAGGTGCTCTGATTATTTAAAAGCAAGTGTGAACGGAAAAAAGGCATATTAATCAAGTTCATCAAAAATGTTATGCATGACTATAAATAAAGAACAAATATTACACATGGCCTTCTTCCCGAGAACTAATATAGCGCAAAAATTGTAGGCGCAAAAAATACTAGAAAGGTGGAGCCCCGTACGAATGGACGGTTGGGATAGATGTTTAACACGTGGGGATTAGTATTAAATACTCGAGCCCCATCTTTCTTATGTTTCTTGCGCCTACAATTCTTGCGCTAGATTATTTCTCCTTCTTCCCTAATGCTGCCACTTTTCCAGGGCATGTAATCCTTCGGGAATCACCAGCTTCCTCCAAAAAAACCGCATTTATTTACACTACACAAAAAACTAAAAACATTGCAAGCCAAATCAAACCCAGTGGCATCCTGTAACAATCCCGAAGGATGGTTACGGAATTGAAAGGGAATCAGTAAAGAAAGAGAGACAAAGGAGGAAGAAGAAGCTTCTGCAATATTCATTTCATACTGTCTTCTTCACTGGACTCTATATATAAACAAAATACAAATAACTAACTTAATAAAACTGACTCTTGCTACTAACCCATATCCCATTCGTCACTTTCCCATGACCTCCACTAGACAATGATTAATTCAGCAATTAAAAGAGAACACGACTCGAAGAATTTAACACTAACTGACTAAAATGTAACTGTATGCCATAATTGTCTTCTTCAGCCACTTTTAGTCTTCTTCCAGTTCCCAGACATATACTCTGTTTTCACATCTTCTACCTCTTGCTCTTTCTTCCTCTTTGATCCTCCTTTGTTCTTCCTGAAACCTAGTAGGATTGTTACAATACTCGTTCCATTTTGAGATCCTTGTCCCCAAGGATCGATGTTTTGAAGGTGCTGGTGACAAGGATTGTTACAATACTCATTCCATTATGATAGACCCTGACACTGTAAGTGGTGAGGTGGAAATTTCCAAGGGTTGCTTGGAAGGATAAGGTTCCTATAGTAGGGGAAAAAACCATACCGTTGTGGTCCACTTCACTGAAGTCTTTGTCTAGAACTAACTAGAAAAGTGAGCCCTTGGGAAGGCGCAATCAATGGCAGAGTATCCCTTGCCATAGGTGCACTTCCCATGGCATATTTTTTTGTAGTGCAGGGATGGTCGGGTGAAGATGATGGCTTGGGAGGTGCACCTAGCTTGATCTGTGAGAGTAGTACAGTAACAGCCCACTCCTACTCACGAGCGGAATCCAGAGTTGCTTTCAAAGTGGTTGGATTTCGATCTTGGACAGCAATGGATAGGGAAGGATTCAGACAATCTACAAACCTCTTACATCTCATCAAAAACTGGAGCAATAACCTGGACAAGTGCTGCCAGATATTCAAATTGTGTCAAAAAATCCTGCAAAGGTTCATCTTCATGTTGCGCAAGGGACATGAATTGTCACAATAATTGGTTGCGGTCATCATTATCAAACCTAGCCAAGACAGCTGCCGTGAAATCATTCCAAGTTGTTGGTTTGAAGGAGATGAGACTTCGAAACCAAGTCTCAGCCGGTCCATCAAGGTGAAGCCTTGCAAGATCCATATGTTCTAGGGGGAGATCCCCGAATAGACAAAAAAAAGTCATGGCATTTTTCAAGCCAAAAACGAGGATTCGTACCGTTAAATTTGGGGAAGACCATAAGGGAAATCTCGTTTCTAGAACTACGATCAGACTCATCAGGATCATCCTCTTGATAATAAGTTTGAGGACGTTGATCGCGATTCGAAATGTCAATCAGGGATGACTGATCTGTTTGTGATGTTACCTTTGGCCATTGTGGGTGTTCGCCTAGGACTGATGAATAAAGCTTGGCAAGTATAGGTTGAGAATTGGGTTGACTCAAGTGATGCAAGATCTCATGATGAAAGGTAAGCATTTGGTGCTGCAAAGCCTCAAACTTTTGTTGTTGCTCAGCAACGTGGATGGCCATAAGTGCATCTAATCTGTCTGAAATTTTATCCAACCATGCTAGGGGAATGTCCTATGTTGGTAACCAGAATGAGGTGGCATAAGGTGTATCAATGAAGGTGTCTGGATTAGTATCCAGGCTGATGTCGGACTGGGGTAGTTTAGGAGAGTGAGTTTGGGCAGGGTTGAGGGATGATTGTGTTGGGTTTTTATCATGAGTAGGGGTAGCGTGAGGATGTGAGTTCCTCATTGTGGTGGAATCGTAGTGCTCTGATACCACTTGTAACAATCCTGCTGTAGGATCGTTAGATTTGGGAGGAGAAAGCCTGGTACAGGCGAGAAGAAACAGGGGAGAAGGAGTTTGAGGAAGAAAGTTCAATTTCATTCATATCATTTCACATGTTTCTACCATCTCTCAGTTCCCCTTTTTATACTGCTAAATCTAACTGATACTTTCACAACATGGAACACGTCTCCATAAGTGAATACACGACCTTGACTACACGAACTAACACACGACTCAATAGTAAAGACACAACTATTATTTGAAAGGAACATGTTTAAAACTACTAACTGACAGACTCAATAACCACGATTAACCACTTCCTCAACTTTGCTGCTATTTGTGTTCGTGGATGGAACAACAACATTCTCCTTCAGTTGACTTCTTCTTGCCTTCCCCACTTCACCATGTTGGTCGGTTGATTAAGTGGGGATGTTCCAATACACCCCCCTTTTTAGATCCTTGACCACAAGGATCAAATTGTGGGTAATGTCTCTGAATGAAACTGATGTCTTCCCAAGTAGCTTGGGTATCAGCGGATCCTGTCCATTGTATGAGAACCTGTTGCTGAGGGCCATGTTTTCCAGGAGCTAAACGTGTATCTAAGATCCGACGCTTCTTTACCCTGACTTCAGCCAAATTCAGAACTAATTGAACTGGTGGGCATGTAACAATACCCCCTTCATTTTGAAATCCTTGTCCACAAGGATTGGCAATCGATGAGGACGACAAACGTTTCTTGCACCGCATTCGGAGTTGTGTGTGAGAGGAGAGTGAGGAGTGAGCATCATCATCAACCCGTATTGGTCGTTCCACCCTGGTTCTATCAGTATAATCTCCCAATTGTTGTCGAGCCAATAACCTGTTGTGTCCAAATAACTCTTGCAATTGCTCCTTGTTGAGAAAGAATTCTCTAATGGTGGCCCTTGATATTGTTGGAAAAATAGGCATAGGCAAATGCCTTGCATCAACCCCGCGGTAGTTTTCATCAGTTCCCAAGAGAAGAAACTGTTGGAACGCGGGCAGAGGTAGAGAAAGAGCCGAAATTGTTGTAATATGCCAGATTTTGTATGTATTCTCAATAGTTGTAGTCTTCCGGAAGGCATCTTTCTCCTGTAACCTAGTGAGAAGTGTGCTAACAGATCCAATTTTCCTCATAAATCGACGGTAGTAACCCGGAAAACCGAGACTTGTTTGGAGACATCTCAAGTTGTTTGGCAGTGTCCAGTTTAACAATGCGATCGTGAGATCACCTTGCAACAACCTGACCATTTGCTCCTCGGATATGGTTTCGAGTTCAGATTCATCACGTAATGCTTGCACGTGAATTCTATTTCCTACCTTTCTGAGGGTAATAATCATGCGCTCATAATCATAAAGAATAGAGCCATGAAATTTCAACCAATCACCACCTAGGATTAAATCGTAACCATGAAGTAGAAAAGGTCGAGGGGTGCAGGAAAATTCCATACCTT
>JAOWBN010179253.1:0-17311 GCA_028565015.1 Pinguicula moranensis
CAGTGATGAGAAATACAAAAAAGTTATGTATATAATATTTTCTCCAAATCGCATGAAATGAATATAATTCTTTCTCCAACTTAAGCTTTTGAATACAAGTAAAACATGCAACTTGGTTTTATACGTCTCGGTTGCCAAATAAAATGGCTATGATATTTTATTTTATTCATCTTCCATGAGGTAACTTCAGGCTTGAGATAGAAAACTCATGGAGCATAAATAGGCTATCAAACTTGAGGAAGATTCATTCAATCATTTTCCATTAATATACAATTCGGCAACCAATCAATCACATGCCACGTCTGCCTATCAAAATTATGAATCGACCCAAACCAACATATAGGAATCCTCAAAAGCATACAACTTTTACAATGAATGAAATATGTAAGGTTCAACATGTCTTATTTAAAATGCCCAAGTTAATAAATTGAACCATTATTGAAACCGTCATGCAAGTTAAAATTGGATCGAAATCTGACGTGATCTTAGATTCAATTGAGGAAATCTAAGAACACAGCAACTCAGATCCTCTATTTAGTAACAGAGAAAATGGCACAATTCTTTATTCTTATGAAGAATAGAAATTGTAGAACTCAAATACGAATGCAAAAGGGAAACTTCAATTCAATAACAACTGTCTTTCTCCTTCTACAACTTCGTACATATAGTAGTTCATTATTTTACATGAATTTAATACCATAAATGAGGGGAGAAAGCACGCCAGACAAAATAGATAACACCTCTTGGATACGAAAACAGAGTAAAGGGAAGGCATCTTTTTCATCTAATTCACACTTAATGTTGGTTGCATTTATGAGTTTTGTCCTTTTATTTGCAGTGCTCTTTTCTGCGCAAGAATTCTGCTGTGAGTACCGCCATACGTGCATCTGCATTTACATCAGCACCTCCCATTTAGAAGGAACTCGACCTCAAACTCAGGCCGTCGTCCTCGTCAGAATTATCGCCAAAGTAGGGGAACAAGTGATTCACATTGAACACATCGGTGGTCCAGATATGGCTGGGAAGTTTGAGGCTTTGCTGAGTGCTAGGTCCCAGCTCTTGAGGATGTCCCGAACCTAACAGTGAAGAAGGTTGCCGAGAGACCGGTTCACGACCTTGTCCGTCTGTCTGCGGATGATACACGTTGGTGAAGTCCAATTTAGTGTTCACCAACCGCCAAAGGCTGCGCCAAAAATGGATGATAAAACAAGAATCATGATCAGAGACGATGGTGCGCGGTAGGCCATGGAGTTGTTAAATATCCCAAAAGAACATAATGGCGACGTTGCTGGCGTCCATTGTTTTCTTGAAAGAGATGAAATGGGCCATCTTGGAGAAGCGATCGAACACCACAAATATAGAATCAAGCTGCGTTGGGTGTGGGGTAGGCCAAGGATAAAGTCCATGCTTAAATCAGTCCATGGCTGATCCGGGATAGGGAGCGAAAGATAGAGGCCGGCGTTTGATGTGCTACCCTTTGCAATTTGGCACCCATGACAGCGTTGGACGAACTTCACCACCTCGCAGCGAAGCGAAGGCTAGAAGAAGGACTGTTTTGTGCGAGCAACGGTTCTGGTAGAGCCCATGTGCCCTTCAGCATGAGCCTCGTGGATAATTTGTGACTTGAGGCTGCAATCAGGGATGCATAGCAAGTTGCCCTTGAATAGGAACCCATTCTTTAAGGAGAAATCATCACAGGGTTTTGTCGTAAGGCGCTGCAGTATGGGACCAAAGAAAGAGTCTGCGGCTAGCAGAGTTTGAAGAGTCTCAAATCTGAGAATTTCAGTACATAGCCTGGTCAGAAGGCTCCTTCTCTGGCTTAGGGTGTCAGCCACCTTGTTCATGGCATCCAATTGATGTTTTACCATGAACGTAAATATCTTCAAATAGGAGAACCACGCAGCATGAGTTGGCGTTTAATGGTAAGAAACGTACTGTTGGCAGCCTCTGTCCATTCAAAATGTGATTCCTTCCTGCAGTATGTGAGTGGCGCCATGGTTGCACTAAATTGTGGGAGGAACCGGCGATAGAAGGAAGCAAGGCCATGGAAGCTACGGATATCCGAAATACTTTGAGGTTGTGGCCACTGTGCAACTGCAGCCACCTTAGTTTGGTTCACCATTAGGACATCTTTGGAGATCGCATAACCTACTAAGGCTACTTGTTGTACGAACAAAGTACATTTGTAACTTGCAGATAAGAATTTCTGTTGTCTAATAGTTTCTAATAGACCACAACTGCTAAAGATGTTCCTCGGTCGTGCGACAACACAAGTATATCATCGAAATACACTACAACACACACACCAATGAAAGGCATGAGTACCCAATTCATCACGCGCATGAATGTACTTGGTACGTTGGAGAGGCCAAAGGGCATCACAAACCACTCGTACAATCCTTCCTTGATTTTAAAAGCGGTTTTCCAATCGTCACCTGGACTAATTCGCACCTGATGATATCCACTTTTGATATCTAGTTTTCAAAAGATGGTTGCACCATGTAGCTGGTCCAAAAGACCATTGAGCCTGTGAATTGAAAACCGGTATCTGATCATGATCTTATTGATTGCCCTGCTATCAATACACAAGCTCCACTTGCCCTTTTTTTTTGGATAAGCAATGCCAAAATGGCGCACAAACTCAAGCTTTCCTGTATATGGCCTTTGCCAAGTAGAATTTCTACCTGGCGATGAAGTTTTTCATGCTCTGCAAGGCTCATTCAGTAATTAGGCTGATTAGGTAAAGCAACCCCAGGAAGCAGATCAATGTGATGTTGAACTTCGCGCAAGGAAGGCAGACCATCTAGTAATTCACCCAGGAATACATCTTGAAATTCTTCGATGAGCTGAAGGGCAGCCGTAGAGTGAGTAGTGATGTTGCTTGTATCCTTACCATTAAGAAGGTAAGCCACGGGTTCGGTCTAAAATTCCTGGATGCACCATGCTAGTGACAGTAAATTTGGTTGAACTGAGTTAGGCAACGACGAAGGATGGCTAAGGGCCTAAGTAATTTTGATGTCATCAAAGAGAAAAGTGTTGATGTTGTGGAAGCCATCATGGGTAGTGCGGCGGTCATATTGCCATGGACGTCCCAAGAGCAAATGGCAGGCATCCATTTCGGTGACATCACACTACACCATATCCATATACTGTTGGCTGACAGAAAATGAGACCCGCGAATGCTCCTTGACCAAGATTTCACTGCCCTGATTTAACCAGGCCAATTTGTATGAGCGAGGATGCGGTTCCGTGGTGATGCCGAGCTTGGTGATGGCTTCCCAAGAGATCACGTTTTCAGAGCTTCCACTATCTATTATAAAGCGGCAAATTTTTCCTCCAATTGTGCAAGTGGATTGGAATAATTCATGGCGAAGCCAATTGCAGTCCAGTGCGCGCGGGGCAAGTCAAGAATGACGAATGACCAGGGTGATGCCGGTGTCTTCTACCGCGATTTCTTCGAGAATGTCATCATATATTGGATTGGAGATAATCTCCAGCTACTTGGGGTCCTTGTTTTCAACATCAACATCGACCAGCATTGCTCTTTTGTTGGCGGGGCGACACTCAGATTGCTTGTGGCCTGTTTCACCGCAATTGAAACATTTGAGAGAATAACCACCACTTGGCTTGGCGGTAGGGGCTGTTGAGACGGAGTGGCTTTCTTCGAAATTGACTTGGGGCTGAACACCATGTGGTTTTTGCGCCGTAGTTAGGCATTCAACAATCAAAGTGCGTCGATATGCTACCACGATGGTGGTAAGATAAAAAAGGTTCACCATTTCTTGTATTTGGACGCGAAGTCCGCATATATAACGTCTGACCAATTGTTCTTCTATCTCCATTAAATCAGCGCAGGCAATGAGGTCATAGAACTCCATCATGTATTCGTTGACCGATTTGGTGCTTTGTCGCAGCCCTTGTAGACATTGTGTCAGCAGGAGCTGGAAATTTCCCGGCAATAAGGTGGTCCGAAGTTGTTTCTTCATCTTTTCCCAGTCTACCATCTTGGGTTTGTTCATGCATTGTCGCGTCAATTTCACCTGATGCCACTAGGCAAGGGCACGACCGCGAAGGCGTGTAGCCACCAGTGGGACTTTTTTTGAGGGAGGAACACCTTTAAGCTAAACAATTTGCTCAACAATGTGAAGCAGTCCAAAAATTCCTCCGGTTGTAGCAAGCCGTGAAATTCAGGGAGCTCCGTTCGCATTCCGATGGCCCATCGCATATTCCCCAGTACTGCCGGTGGGGTTTTTATGTCATCTTCTCCGGAGGGAAGCAAGCCGTGAAATTCAGGAAGCTCCGTTCGCATTCCGATGGCCCATCGCATATTCCCCAGTACTGCCAGTGGGGGTTTTATGTCGTCTTCTCCGAAGGGATTGTGGGATTCATCCTCACCGTGGCCTCGTCGTCCACCGAGAGATGTTTCTATCTTTTGATAGATGTCTTCGAGTATTGGCGCGTGCCGCTGTTCGAACATTTGCTCCATTACGTCTCGAACTTCTACTTGCACCTTCGCTTGTACGCTTCGTTCAGGGGCCTTGGTTGGTCGCTGTAAAGGTGGTTGCTTGTTTCGGTGCTTTGGAGGCATGTCGTAGCCTTGCTCTGATACCAACTGACGTGATCTAAGATTCAATTGAGAAAATCTAAGAACACATCAACTCAGATCCTCTGTTTTGTAACAGAGAAAATGGCACAATTCTATAATCTTGTGAAGAACAGAAATTGTAGAACTCAAATATGAATTCAAAAGGAAAACTTCAATTCAATAATCAACTACCTTTCTCCTTGTACAGCTTCGTACATATAGTTCACTGTTTTATATGAATTTGATGCCAGGGATTGGAGAAAGCACGCCAGAAAAAAGAGATAATACCTCTTGGAAACAAAAAAAGAGAGTAAAGGGAAAGCGATTTCTTGAGCTAATTAGCACTTAATGCTGGTTGCATTTATGAGTTTTGTCCTTTAGTTTGCGGCTCTCTTCTCTACACCATAATTTTTGTGTGAGTGCTACCACGCGTATATCTGCATTTACATCAAAATCTCAATATGACAATCTATAAATTGCATGATACACTCATAATGATAATGATGATAATAATAGTGCTTTTAGAGATGGAAATCAAATTGAGACTATAAAAAAGCATGAATATGTGAAAACATTCATTATAGAGCTCCTGAGTTACTGTTTGAACACTCTACAATCAAAATATTATACACATTCAAAGCAAAATAATGCATGGCTTTTCTGTCCTTTAATTATTCGATCTTTGGCATCTAACACTAGTTCAGTTGTTAACGAGGCATTTCGAGCCAGATTTTCTTCTCCTACTTTTATAGTGGCTCGAATAACGCGTAAAAGGCATGAGAAAGCGTGCATTGCGGAAAGGCCGAAAAGCAAACCATGATGATGATGATTTTTTGTTTGGGAAGACATGTTCATGTTCTGTTTCAAAGAAAAAGTTAAGAACCACCTAAAAGCATTTTGGTGCAAAATTCTGCAACAAGATCAACAAGGGTGCAATTTGAAGAACAAAAAGCTTCGGACTTTGCAGGACTGCATCCCAACACTGATAAATGCAATCAAGTTATATGCAAGTTAGGCGTGTTAGACACAGTGAGATAGCATCTTACAAATTCGCATGTTACAATTGGGCTTCTCTCCTAGGACTAGGAGCAATGAGCATACATATACATTTATGAATGGCTGGGAATTGCAGTTACACTACACTGTGACCAACCGTCAATCTCACCATGCGCAATGGGATGCTGAAGAATAGAAAACAGGAAAGGGGTCGATTGCGCCCGTGTCCGAGCGGTCACGGCTCCAGACACACAGGGCTTGCCTAGTGAGGTCTGGGATTCGAATCTGACTGGGCAATTGACACCTCCGATTAGTCGGAGGGTCCAGTGGGCCCGAAGGATACCGGGGTAGGGGGACCCGCCATAGGCCTACCTTAGTAGGTATCGGTGGGGTCTTATCAGGGTTGATCCGTGGATTTGAAAGAAGTGTCAGCAAGAATTACCGCTAGAAACAAATCACTGAAACTTCTGGAAGCTTGGGACACGCTATATCGAAGTGTAAGATATTTTCAAAAAGTAGCTTTCATTCTTTTTGATAATCATTAATCGCAAAAATACACCTCTTCGGGCGGAGCCAAGAAATTTAGCGAGGGGGCAAAAAAAATTCGGGTTGAACAGGTGGGTCGAGTAGGGTTGAATCTGATTCGATTGAGTATGCGCGTTTAGATACTTCGGTACAAACTATAATAGTCAAAATAAGTCGACTTAACCAATAAAAAAAATATAGGATTAATATTATTGTTGTTTCAGATTTTGGTCCGGTCAAGTATGTTGTTTCGAAGTTACTAAGATCATTTGATATAAAAACAACAACAATTTTGCTTTAATAGATACCTTCTTTAAAAGTTTGGTATTTGGTTCTAACAATGTAGTAAAATATTAAAATAATTTTATTAAAGAATTATAACAAATAAAATATTCAACGGCAATCTGAATAAAGTGAGATATAAAAGTCTTATAAATTCTAATAAAGTCAGATTGTCTCAAATCTCAATGTCTAACATCAATGTAACTTCCTCCTACGTTCACTGTTCGAATCAGCAGAATAATATTTTTGTTTTTGTTTTTGTTTTCAAAAAAATAAGAAAGAGGTAAAAATTGCATCTGACATATTCAATCCATTAACATCCAGGTGGAAACAAGTGATGCACGGCAACCAACTCCTACGAATTGTGCTATAATTTAAACAAAGTAAATATATAAATGAAAAAAAAAATTGCATGTAAATTATTTTTTTTAATTTTGAGGGGACTAAGTCCCCCTGTCCCCAGCTCCTCTGCTCCTCATTTTCATTGTTTGGTCCAGTCACGTTCTTATTAAGACGCATTCACGTATGGAGTTCCATCAAGAGACTCATTGGATTGACGAAGAAGGAGATTGAAAAGTTTAAACAACAATTAATTCTTAAATATGACGACATAAAGAGCAAGGAAATCATTACTATGTAAGATCTTCTCACCACCACAGTCCACAAGTCTCTTGTATTTTCAAAATACCCTAATTACACCCAAGGAAAACGTACATTTAAAGAGACTTGGTCTACTTATATTTGTGAATGTCAGGGTACAATTTTTGTAGTTGTCAGTCACAACCCTACGGTCGTGCGTGTCATGAAGTTTTGTCTGTGTGGAGAATTTATTTTGTATCCAAAGAAATTAAAGAACACCAACAAAAATCCCAAACTTGTAAAAAGAAAAAGGCCGAGGAGGATGCGAGACGAGAGACATGCTGCTGCGGATACTCCTTTTCGAAGCAGTTGGCGTGTGAAAAGTAGAAAATTGGTTTGAAAAGGTTTCGCTGGACTATCACACGGCGTATGTCTGGCGCGTCAGATGTACGGAGAATGGACCCAGTCGAACCAAGTGGGGACAGTTACAATCAACTTATAATGATGTTTGTTTGCTTGTAAGACTTGTAATCGGATTCGGAGTTTTCTTCTGGGTTGTTTCTGGTTAAAGCTAGTGAGTTACCTTTACTTTCTCTCGCCCACGATCTGTCATTTTGGTGTTTGGTGGGGAAAGGGAAAACATAGGGTTATTTTTCGCAAAACGTTCAGGGAAGTTGACAATAAATGCACAAGTGACAATATCATTCAATACTTGCATAGGATAATTTATAGGAAAGGCTGGAAAACAAATAGCATCTTTAAGAGAGCGTGGCCACACGCACCCCTTTCAAAGGAAACCACAGAGGAGGAAATCAATGTGGACTCATGACTGATACAGAACAACCTTTTTCACCATTTTCTTAATCATAATTAAGGAGGATTAAGAGAGAAAGCCAGAGTGGCCCGGACATAAAAGGAGTCTGTATGTACTATGTATGTATGTCCTCATGAATCTCCTCATCTTCCTCCCAAAAGGCCAGGGTCTTTTATCTTTCTTTCCAAGACAGTAAAGAGACCTTTTACTTTATTCCCTGGAATCGAGAGAATAAAAACCATAGACTACTTTTAATAATCAATTTTTGTTAAAAACAAATCATGATTCACCTATTTTTTAACTCGAATAAAATCCAGATTAATTAGTCAGATGTGTTGCAAGGCAGAAATTTAAAGAATAAGAATTGCTTTCTATACAATTTTTTGGTGTGTTTTTTCTTTAGATGTATAATGATCATACAAGCATTACTATTTGGAATTGTAAGTGGGTTAATAGGAAAGTATCCCTAATTGTGGGATCACATCCATTACAATTACCCATGATTTTCTCCTTTCCTATTTTAACACCCCTTCAAGTTGTGTCGTCATATCTGCGATACCCAACTTGCACTGTACTTCATGGAGCGCTCTTCCTGAAACTGCTTTAATTAGAATGTCTGCAAGCTGATCTTATGATCGAACAAAAGGCGGGTTGATTGTTCCACCCTCCAGCTTTTCCTTTGAGAAGTGTCTATCCACTTCAACATGCTTTGTACGATCATGTTGCACTATGTTTCCCAGAATACTGGTGGTTACCTTGTTATTGCATTTCAATGGGAATACTCCATTTACTGGAAACCCGATCTCTGCTAATAATTTTTGTAACCATAGTATCTCGGCTAATCCTCAAGCAATTTCTCAAAACTCTGCCTCTGCACTTAACAATGCTACTACCTTTTACTTCTTGCTTTTTCAGGTAACCACGTTACTGCCAACTAGCATAAAGTATCATGCGGTCGATCGTCGGTCTACTAGATTTTCAGCCCAATCTGCATCGATGTATCCTTGGATATTAAGGTGGCTATTTTTTCGAAAGATAATTCCCTTCCCAGGTGTTCCTTTAAGATGGAGGACTATCCTCAAGGCCACTTCCATGTGATCTGTTTGAGACTTGTGCATAAACTGGCTCACAACTCTGACCGCAAAGGCAATATCTAGCACGGTGTGGGATAAATAGATAAGCTTTCCTACTAGCCGTTGGTATTGATCTTGGTTAGCAGGTTCGGCCCTCTCATCGATCCATAGCTTCTGGTTCTCTATCATAGGGGTTTCATCTAGTTTGCAATTAGGGGTGGGCAAACGTTCATCGGGCCTCGGGACAATCCGAGGCCCGATTGCGCAGAGACCCGAAGCCCGATTTTTTTTTTTACAGAATTTCGGGATTTGGTTCGGGATCTCAGTCCCGAAAAAAGTTCGGGTCGGGATCGGGTTTGGAACAATGGGGGAAAAGTTTCAGGTCGGGGTCGGGCTTCAGGACAATATGATCCCGATTCTTAATAATAAAAAAATACTAAAAAAATACTAAAAAATAGAAAATAATAATAATAAATAATAAAAATAATAATATTTTGGTCCTTAGGTTTAGCAAAGCCCGGCCCGAGCCCTGAAGTCCCAAAAGTTTTTGGAAGCTCGGGCTTCGGGTCAGGATTGGGATCGAACAATCGATCCCGATCTAGTTTGGGATGCGATCAGGATTCGGGCATACCCGATCCCGAATTCAGATTGTCTACCCATATTTGCAATCCAATAGACCAATCTCAGCAAGCAAGTACAAAATATATTTTCTTTGAGAAATAAAGATTTCATGCTTAGATCGTAGAACCTCAATTCCTATGAAGTATTTCAATCTTTCTAGATCATTCATCTCAAATTCTTGAAAAAGATTTAGTCGATGCTATTGGATTTCTTCATCATCATTGTCTGTAATGATCATGTCATCAACATAATGATTAGACATGTAATAAGTCTATCCTTTTTCTTTAGGAAAAAGGTATGGTCAAAGTTACTCTGTAACAATATTTTTTCATTACTTCAACATATCTTCCAAACCAGCATCGCGGAAATTGTTTCATATCATATAGTATCGTTTTCAATTTGCATCCCTATCCTCGTTTGAAGTTCTCAGAGTACCCTGAGGAAGGTTCCATGTATATATTATCTCTGTAAATCACCATAGAAAAAATATTCTTTACGTCGAACTGATGCAAAGGCCAATCCAGGTTCGCAGCTACAGAGAATAGGACCCCCGGATGGTATCAATTTTTGCTACAGGAGAGAAGATTTCATCATAGTCTACTCCATAAGTTTGTGTGTAGCCCTTGGCTACAAGGCGTGTCTTGTATCTTTCAATTGAACCATCTGCTCGATGTTTTACTGTGAACACCCATCTGTATCCCACTGGTCTCTTGCTAGAGGGTAGATCACATTTTCCACAAGTACCATTTTTCTCAAGTGCCCGCATCTCATCTTCCATAGCCTGTTTCCATTCTGATTGTTCATGGGCCTTGATCACTGTACAAGGGATAGGCATTTTATATACAGAGGTCGTGAATACTTGAACTACTTCTATCAAACTCCCTCCGGCATGATTAGTCATAAGATATCTTGAAGACCCAGGCACATGTTCTGGTTCATATCACTTTGAGGGAATTCCATGAGTATGCCTGTGTGGTAAAATATATCTTCTCTGTTCCTGTTCTGCCATGACTCTTTCATCCTGTTCATGGTGAGTAATAGCATATGAAGGGACACTGGGAGAGCTAGGTACCTCGATATCCGGTAGAGGCGAAGTCATGGACAATGGGAACTCAGCAGAGTGATCTATGGATGACGTGGCTTCTAGTTCTTCTGGTGTATGAACGATGGTGTCTTCCAGCACATGTGGCGGTGGAGGAAGACCAGGACATAGTAGCCAATTGAGTGGATTAGAGTGTATGATATCCCTCTAATCACGAGATAGGCTATGATAAAAGAATTAAGCTTCTAGAAAATTACAATCCATGGTCGTATACATCTTTCTAAAGGATGGGTGGTAGCACCAATACCCTTTTTGATTGACCCCATACCCGACAAATATGCACTTAAGAGTACAAGATTCTAGTTAAGTATAGTCAGATTTGGGGATATGGACAAAAATCGAACTACCAAAGACCTAAGGTTTTAGGCTTAGGGCAGGTGGTGTTTGCTGCATTTTAGATAGGGTATGGAGTGGTGTTTCTAGTCCAAGAACTCGTGTATGAAGACGATTTAGAATATAGACAGTTGTGGCTACGGCTTCAATCTAGAGTGAGTGAGGGACATGTGACTCGATCATGAGAGCCCTAGTTATTTCTAAAATGATGCGGTTTTTTCGTTCTGTGACACCACTTTGATGGGGTGTTTGAGGACATGAGGTTTGGTGAATAATCCATTTTTCCCAAAAACATTTATGCATATATGTGTTGACAAATTCCCCTTTTGAGGACATGAGGTTTGGTAAGGGTTTGAATCTGGCACTTGTATTAAGTGGAAACCATAGTATAAAAATCCAAAAACTTCTATAAGACATCTGATTTATTATTTAAGAAATAAACCCGTGTCATATGCGTACAATCATCAATAAACATGCCAAAATACTTAAATAAACCACAAGCAGAATTAGGTGCAGGTCCCCACACATCAGAATGGATTAGGCTAAATGCAAAAGTCGTACGAGTATGAGTAACTGGATAGGTTTGTCGATGACTCTTAGCCAAAATACAGGTTTCACATGAAAAATTATTCGGACTTGCAAAAATTTTAGGAACAGAATTATCAGATACCCCATAGATGGATGATCCAACCGCTGGTGCCATAGTTGAATGTCCTGGTTTGTCATTCCATGTGCTATTGAAATAGATCCCTGAAGATCACCCTCATCCACGTAATATAGACCCTCGCACTCAGTGTCAAGCCCAATGATCTTCCCTGCATGGATATCTTGCATCAGACAAAAAGTAGGGTACATCACAATCATGCAATTTAATTCACTGGAGACATGATTAACATATAGTACTTTGCATGATAGAGATTGAACAAAAAGGCAATTTTTGAGCTTCAGGATCGGAGATAGCTCGATAGATCCTGGCCCATGGACTATAGATACCCCTCCATTTGCTGTCTGAATATGAGATTTCTTAGGTGAAGTGAAGGAAATCAGATCGGTGGCATCATAGGTCATCGTATCAATTGCCCCGCAATCTAGGACCCATTTGTCACTTTTTTGTGACTGCGATACTTGTGCCATACAAGCCTGCCCGAAGGAATTCATCTTGGGGTCCGGAGGTATCAAATCAAAGCATTCAGGTGCAAAATATTGTGGATTTGCGATATTGGGTTGTTCCTACAATTTTCCAGAACTTTGCGGGACCTTGTGTAATTTTCCAAAAAATCGGCGGGCCTCTGGGCAATTTTTCAGAAAATCATGGACAATTGTGTATTTTTCCTGAACATTCCTGATTTTTTTGGAATTCCTCAGACTCCAGGGGGTGTATCTGCGATTTCTGAAAATAACGATGGCACAATCATGAATTAGTGAAGTTCAGGGGTGTATCAATCTTTTTACCGACACATTTGAGGGCAGAAACATCTCCGGTGGCCCATATATATTTGAGTGGCCGCTCGACTTCTTCGTTGCCTCTCTTGCTGAACTCACGGTTACACCCCCAAATCCAGTGAGGCTGTCGCTATTTCCATCGCCGTTGGAGGTAGTTCTGTCAGGGTTGCTCACGGCGTTGGTTGTGTGGCCTCGTCGTCCCTTGTTTCGCCGTTCTGAATACGCAACTTGTTTCCAGCATCGGTCGGTTGAGTGTCCCTTGCGTTGGCATTCATCGTACCAAAGTTTGCTCCGGTCGATGTTGCCGGTATGGGATGATGAGTTCAACCCGTCATTGGATGGATCTGACCGTTTTGTCCGAGTTTGGCTGGAATAGCCCACCCTGACGCCTGGATTTGGACTTTGCCCCCAGTGGCTGTGGCATTCAGAATCTGCTGTCGGGATGCCTATCGTTTCAGGGTCACATATGCCATGTTTGCATTGGGTAACGGCGACATCTTTAGTAGGTCCCTCTTTATATTATCAAATTCATTGTTGACTGCGGCCAACAATTGGAATAGTAGAGTGTCTTGGGTTCGTCTCTGAAATTCAGAGATGCCTTGGCGCAAACCATAGGATTAGGATCTCTTCTATCAATCTCTCGCCAAATCCGGTTGAGGACGTTGAATACCTCTTCGAGGGTTCCATCTCCTGCCAATATATGTTCGCCTAAGTTGTTAGGTCATAGATCTGAAGAGAATCAAACCCACTGTTGAAAGTGGTATCAAGGCCAGTCCACAATTCTTTTGCTGACAGGTACTCAACAAATCGTTGGACAAGTTCGCCACTGATACTATCCAAAATCCACGAACAAACCTCAATGTCATCCTGCTCCCAATCTGAATAGCCTTTATCGGTTTTGGCTGGGAACGGGGGTTTGCCCGTCAAGTGGCGGAGGCGACCTCGTCTACCTATGGCGACTTGCATTAGCCAAGACCATAAGGGATAGTTGAAATTCATGAGTTTAGTGCTAATTACCACTGAAGTTTCGTTTGGCTTCATTTGTTGTAGGAGTGTAGCAATTTGGGCATACAAAGTTGCCTGATCGTCCACTACTTTGGGGTCCATTGTCGGATTATCCACTGGTTTTGGATCCGTCATTGGTAGCTTTGTCGCCGGTGTTACCTCCATCGGTAGATGATGAGAGTCTAAGATCAGATTTCATGATCGATCGACTGCTCTGATACCATATTGTAAGGCAAAATTTTGGAGAATATGAATTGCTTTCTATTCAATTTTTGGGTGTGTTTTTTCTTTACATTTATAATGATCATTATACACGAGGATCACTACTTGGTATGGTAATTATTCTAATCATGGAGGAAATTTTAGGTTAATGGGAAAGTATCCCTAATTGTGGGATCAATTCCTTTACAATTACCCATTATTTTCTCAATTCCTATTTTAACAAGATGAAGTAGTAACAATTAACTAATATTATTATTCCTCTTATTTCCAGAAATCCATGTCCCCGTTTTCCATATTCCAACAAATACAATACAAACACTCCATTCTATCTTACTTTGACACCTCTGGGTTGTATTTATGCTTGAACATTTCTTTTAAATAAAAGACTGCAATATCTTTGTTTTATTACAATTCTTTTAGATAACTTAGTTTAAGAATCTGAATTTGAAAAATGTCAAGATTTGGATACTTCACCTTTACGGCTCTGTAATTTTTTTAATGGACCCAACAACTTGTTTGGACTCAAATGAAGATTCCATATAGTCTCTCGGGGTTTGCTGAAAATTTTAGTTGCATTTAGGGATGAAAAGGGAAATATCAGTAAGACAAATACAAACCCGGTGTTCTTATTATTGTGAAATATGTGAAATACCTCATCTGCCTTCATTAAATTTGTGAAAAGTTGAATCTGCCCTGAAAATCTGATCAAAATATGTGCATAAACCAACGGCTACTTCTCTTTGCAGATGTCTCAAAAAACACATGAAATGACTTCATCTCTACCCTACATTCTATCAAGATCGAACGGCGAAGCATAATTTCTCCGCGTGACGCCTCGATACACTTACCGATCGATTCGATCAGACCAAACGGCAACCCTAATCTCTCTAAAGACTTCACGGCTCTCCCATGGCGATTGTAGAGTGCATAGTGTGCTGCTTCTGTTTCTTGAGTTCAATCACTCCACAAATTCACTGGCTAATCAGTCTTCGCACACCCGATTAGTTTGTTTGTTGTTCGGCGAACAGAGGTTCTCGAACTGTAAGCCTTCGGGCTAGAGTGAATCTTAGGATTATTGCTTCGTTCCTTCGATAGTTCTGGTACATCTCCAAGAATCCGTGAGATTCTCGAAGACATTTGTAACATTCATAATCATTCGTGAGATCCGTGCAATAACAGAGCAGTGAGCACTCTTTCGAGTCTCAACGTGGAGGTAACCGATATTTAAGGAGTCGGTGAACCACAAAACTTAAATCCGGTCATTTACATTTTGTTTTCTTCAAAGTCTATACTTCAAAGAAGTTTACTAACCATTTATTCTTGTTTAAGTACTTTAATATCCCAGACCGTTCCAACAATTATTATACAGTATTCCACTACTGTTTCTTTTATGTACTTTGTAAGATGTGTTGATGTATGTGGTCGTGGGATGAATTGTGGGCTTTGGAGAGAGAGAGAGATTTCTCTGTGCCTTCATTGCTCACATCATCAACTCCTTAGAGAGAGAGTGAGAGAGAAAAGGAGGTAAGGTGGTAGTAGGAGGGGATGGATTTATGCGTAGCAGGTGTGCTGATCTTTCCTTTTCGCGTTGAATTTCTCAGCCAGCTTTTTAGTCTCGCACTTTCGAAAAACTGAATCATAATATAGAGAGAGAGGAAAAAGGAAGTCATTTCCAAAAGATGGAGAGAGATCCTGTTGAAATTGAAGAAACTGAAAATAGAATCAGAATTTTCATAACAGTCGAATTCTGAAGCAATCCAGATTTCGGTGTTTTGGGCGGTTGAGATTTTTGGGTTCCTACTGTTTTTCAGTTTAAAGTCTGCTTCTTTTGGCTCAGAATCATCACCTTCACCTCAGAATTGAGATTTCTGAGCAAGATTCCGATTTCATTGTCTTCGGATTCATCTTCCTCACAAGTCAAGATCATCGATTCGGATAAGAGGAAAACGATATGAGAACTGGGTTGAGCACTATCCAGCAGACTCTGACACCAGAGGCCGCCAACGTTCTGAATCAATCAATATCGGAGGCCGGCCGCCGGAACCATGGCCAGACGACGCCGCTGCACGTGGCGGCGACTCTCTTGGCGTCGCCGTCGGGATTCTTAAAGCAGGCATGCATTCGCTCCAACCCCAATTCGAGCCACCCGCTTCAGTGCCGGGCTCTGGAGCTCTGCTTCAGCGTGGCTCTTGAACGGTTGCCGACGGTCCAGAATACTGTGGCGCCTGCATCTGAGCCACCGATCTCTAATGCACTGATGGCGGCCCTCAAGAGGGTTCAGGCACATCAACGGAGGGGCTGCCCGGAACAGCAGCAGCAGCCACTGCTCGCCGTGAAAGTTGAATCAACGAATTTTCAGGATTGTTTTTCATCGAGGTGCACGACGAGAATGGAATTGGGCGAGGCTGACGTGGAACGGGTGACGTGTCAATTCGTGCGTTCGTGCGTCCATTTCTGTCGTGCGCTATATCATTTCTGAAGAAGACACGCTCCTTCATGCAGCAAAAGAAGTCAGCAAAACAGAAAACCTAGACTAGAAAATTTGTATAAGAGATTCACTTAGAAATTTGTCAATAAGAGCATAAGAAAACAATGTAATAGACACAAGCTTGAGTAATAAAGAAAATGGCTTCATTCACCTTCTTCACCAAGCTACCATGGTTTCTTTAACATCTTCTGGCCACTACCAAGGACTAATCGCCCCACCCCACCCCCTCCCTTTTTCTTCTTGTTTTTCTTGAGCTTCCACTTACTGCCTTTCCTTTTCTTCTTCTTCCTGCACGGAATGAGGCCAACTTTTCCCTCCTAGGAACACCTCACGTTTTCTATGTTTCCATCCCAAGGTCTCGGACACTGTTGTTGAACCGCTGGAGTTGACACTCCAATATACCAAACCCGATAGAGATCCTGCCGTTATCGGAAATTTCCAGATTCTGGCGTCTGCTTCATCGAAGTGGCAAATCTCAAAACTTCCAAATATTACATAGCCAGCGAAGAAGTCAACACTGAACAACTCTGTCATTGAGACCCGTGGCTTGCTGGACGGGCATCGATGTCTCCATATTCGCCGACAAGCTCCTCGGCGTGTACGCTGCCCTGTGCCTCATGCCTCAGCATGGGTACTTGTCAGGAAAGATTTTGTTCGTTGGGAAATATTTCACTCAACTGGAAAGAAAGGGTAGACATGGACATTTTCAACCGAAAATTGGCTAACTGTCGGTTGTCGAACCGGCTAAAATCGGAGGTTTTGCAAATCGAAGATTTAAAAAACCGGCGATTACAAAACCGGAGGTTTGAATAAAAAAAATCAAAAACATTAAAACCGCCTGTTTCAACCGGCCGAAACCGGCCACAATATTTTTTAAAAAATAAAAAACAGTTTTGGCCGGTTAGACCGCTGGCCGGCGGTTTTCCTGCGAAAAAACGCCGAAAAACTAAAAATATAAAAAAAAAAATCTGGCACTTTTCCGGCTGTTTTCCAGCGGCTTCCGTCGGTTTTCGGCCGGACAACCGCCGGAGAAGTTGCCAGAATTTTTTTGAAATTTTTTGACTTTTTTTGATTTTTTTTTTGGTATTTTAGTGTTTAGGGCTTTTAGAGTTGTTAGGATTTGAAAAGTTATAAAAATTATTAACTTATAAAACTTATAAAATTTAAAAATTTATTACTTTCAACTTATTAACTTTTTTAACTTATAAAACTTAAAATCTTGTACAAGTTACAACTTATATAA
>JAOWBN010179264.1:0-17309 GCA_028565015.1 Pinguicula moranensis
GATTATAGCATTTATTCTCAAGGAATTTGTATCTAATTGCCAATTATCCATTGGACTTAGGGTAAAATTGTCAAGGATAGAATAAGAGTCAGTCAAATTTAAAAAAACAAAAATCTCTAAAATAGTATGGATGGATGCAATTTACAGAAATGTAGTGTAAAATGCCATTTTCACCCTTGAATACAGTTTGGAAAGCATGATTGCGAGTTTATCAAAATAAATTAAATTGCGAGTTGTTGCTTCTCAAATAGAATCTCCTAGACATGGGCATTTTCAATCAAAAACCGGTTAATCGTCGGTTTTCGGACCGACTAAAATCGGAGGTTGCTAAAACCGGAGGTTCAAAAATCGGAGGTCCCAAAAATTGAAGGTTTCAAAAATCGGAGGTTTTGATTAAAAAATAAAATAAAATAATGAAATCCGGCGGTTTTCAAAGGTTGCAACCGGCCGGAGACCCAAAAAAATTTAAAAACTTATGAAACTTATAAAATTTAAAAAACTTATTACTTTTAACTTATAAACTTTTTTAACTTATAAAACTTATAAAAACTTGTATAACTTATATAATTTATAAAACATAAAAAAACTTAGTGATTCGTAAAACTTAAAAACTTATTAACTTATAAACTTTTTAAACTTATAAAAACTTAAAAGTTACAAACTTGTATAACATGTGCAATTTTAACTTATATAAATATAAATGTTATGTAATTTTATATATGTTTCCTTATAGGGGACGGTTCAATGAACACTCCCTTTGACATTAGCAGTGATACTAAATATTGGTCGTCGATCTGATTAGAAATCGACGGCCAGGATTTGTTAAAGGTGCACCACGGCACAATTAGCCCCATGTCCCTCGTCCTTTCTTCAAATCCTTCCGGCAGAAGACTCTCACCGTCGTCGCAGGACGGAAAACCCACACAAAGTTCATCCATTCTGTCGGGTTGAATTCTGGAAATAAGCTCCTGGAAATGGAGATAAAATCTGCTTCCAGTTCTTGCACCGTGTTGCACAGTATGAAATCAAAGTTTTTAACCAAATCAAACGCCATGTAAATCACCTTGTGCATCAGCTGGCACCTTTGATGCAACGATCTGATTAGTAGGGATATACTCCGCCGCCGGCACCTCTGATGCAATGACTATTGCAGCTACAGCAAAGGATATGATTGGGGAAATTGAGAACCGTTCTGCGCATTTACTGGCTGTAAGTTTCCTTCATACTTCGTAGTTTACCGTTGGATGGCTTATTTACTGCTTTGCCACTGAAATCACTCCACTCTGTCCCTGACATTGATCTGATCCTCGCTGTTATCCTATCACTGCCGTCCTTTTCACGTACCCCTCTCTAAAGCACTTTCCGGTGGAATTTGCTTCTTTGTTAATTTGAATTAAAGCTGAAGCAGAAGTTCAAATTTGAAAATAGCTTTTTGGCTACTCTATCAAGCTGTGAAGTGGGCTTTTACTGACAATTTACAACAGCTTCAGATTGTGCTTTAAATCTTTGAATGATCAAGTTGGTCTGAAAAATCCTATCTTTCTGAAAACGAGTAGTTTCTTATCTCACTAGTTTATTTTGCATTGTATGCAGATCAAGACAGACGTTGAAACTCAGGGCGAATTCATTAGGTTCTTGATTAAAGAAGTAGAAGGAGCGGCTTTCACCGACATTGAAGATGTTGTCCGTTTCGTTAAATGGCTGGATGATGAGCTATCTTTTCTGGTACACTTTTGCGATTATACTGAGATCTCCGCCTCTTCATTAAGATTCTACTTGAGTCAAGTTATTATCTTGTCTGATTTCAAGGTTGACGAGAGGGCTGTGTTGAAGCACTTTGATTGGCCGGAACAGAAGGCTGATGTACTAAGAGAAGCTGCATTTGGGTACTGTGATTTGAAGAAGCTGGAATCCGAAGCAACGTCCTTTCGCGATGATCCAAGACAGCCTTGCGGATCTGCTCTCAAGAAAATGCAGTCCTTGTTTGAGAAGTACGTTCTTTTACAGTGAGCTTTCAATTTTCATTGATTAGTACGAATGCTATGAATTATAATACTTAAAAGTAACTTGTGAACACCTCAGATTGGAGCACGGTGTTTATAATCTGTCAAGGATGAGAGAATCAGCTATGAAACGATACCAGTTATACCAAATTCCCATGAACTGGATGTTGGATACCGGTTTGGTAAGCCAGGTAAAGTTCCATACTTATTACTGCCATAACTGATCAAGTGTAACAAGTAGAGTGAACTTGTATAACTGATCAAGTGTATCAAGTCTCCTCTACCTCCTCTTTAGCATGCATTAGGTTGCCTGCTTGTTACAACATCTCATGTTAGAATCTAATATTCAACTGTTCGTCCTCTATCAAATGAGATTGTTTAGTTGCCTGTCCTTGCAATAGAGACTTGACCTTACAAAAGGCCATGATGCATGTGTGCAGATCAAGCTGGCATCGGTAAAGTTGGCCATGAAGTACATGAAAAGAGCATCAGCCGAGCTTGGACCGTTTAGCGGTGGTGGTGGTCCTGACGAAGAAGAGCTGATTGTTCAAGCCGTCAGATTCGCATTCCGTGTACATCAGGTCCATCCCTTCTCTTGTAAACCATCAATCATCATCTGGTTTTATCAAAGAAAATGTGATTTGTACAAGTTCATGCATTTCTTTTCTGATGATTATTTGTTTTGTTGTTTGGTTTTCATCTTTCAGTTTGCTGGTGGATTTGATGTGGAGACGATGCGTGCATTCCAAGAGCTGAGGGAGAAAGCTCAATCCTGCCAGAATCAACAATCTCAACAACAGAAATCGCTTCACAAGTTCTCTGCTTCGACATGCTAATCTGCAAGCAAACTCAGCTTCAGAAATCCATGGATGGGAATTTGGACGCAACCAAGAACTCATGTTTTGTTGTAAAAAGAACACAAACATCTGTGAATACACTGAGCTCACATTCAATTGTTACATCAAATGAATAAATGTTAATGGCAAGCAAATATCCGAATCAAACGTTTTCCTCTCTAGCCATTTAAACTGTTTATTTTGATTCTCAAAACAGGTTTATGTTTCAATCTTAATGATGCAAATAATTTATTGAATTCATTTTTAGCCTGTAGTTGATAGATTCGTGCGTGGGTTGACGTACATGAATTGCATGGATTAGTAGGATCAAAATGATTCTGAAGTACTCAGTATTTTTTAATTAAATTGAGATATGAGGGTTTAGATATACGTGATTTTATTCTTATAATTATGCAAAGAGACTATTTTCGTTATGATACAATATGTATTGGGTCATTTAATATATTAAATTTCAATAACTTCAATAAATAAAAATACAGTAATATAACAGAGCTTTACCTTCAGGCTATAATATAATGAGTCTTCAGCTGATCATCTTTGAAGAGAATATAGCCCATCAAAAGATGGGCCTGGCCTAGCTCATCCAGGTTTCCTAGAAATCCCAGAAAAAAATTGAACGATAACGAAGATAAGGCTGCAGTCTGCAGATAGCGGAGAAATTTGAAGGAAGAGGGAAGGAAGAGAGCAGAAAGCCAGGTTAAAGATGGCTTCTTGTTTATCAATTGGAACGATTGTGCATTGCCGTGTGCCTAATTTCAATTCCCCATCTGCTTCCCTTTCGCTTCTCACTGGTTCCAGAACAACGAATGCTGCTTCTCTCCAGATGAAACCCAAGAACCAGATTTCTTCTGGAATGCTTCTTCATTCGTCCTTCACTCCATCTTCGCTTTCTTTTGCTTCTGCATCCTCCTTCACAGGTGAACTGGTTTAACTTTGATTTTGTTTGTTGTGGGTTGTGGTAAAGCTGTAATTTTTCCTCCATTGTTTTCCTCTTCCAGGGAATTCCCTTGGTCTTGACCTGAAATCCAGCATTGGCCGAGTAGCCAACAGACGGCGTGGTTTAGTTGTTCGTGCAGTGAAATACGTTCTTTGCCAGACGAAGAGGAACAGATCGAGAAAGTCTCTAGCTCGAACACATGGCTTTCGCAAGCGTATGAGCACCACAAAAGGAAGAGCAACCATTAAGCGGAGAAGGGAAAAGGGACGATGGAATTTGTGCACAAAAACAAATCCAAACAGTGGAAAACGAGCTTGAGGGTTCAGGTTTTTGCCTCTGTCCAAAAATGTAATTCAAACAGCTCAAGTACAATGATTTTGGGGAATGATTGTTTCTTGATTCAGTTCGAGGGTCAATACAATGCAATTTTGTTTGATCCTTGTGTTCAGTTTAGCCTATACAAGAGAAGGGTAATGATATCTAGAAACATAAGCTGCGAGAAGATTTTGAGTTTCGATACAGAGATCTCAGGTTTGGTAACAAGGAAATGTGTATTTACAAAGAGAGTTTAGCTGATAAAATGCTGAACAAAACTGTGCCAAAACTTGCATTTGTGCTTCAACCAACTTTTAACTTGTGATAGTTGGATATAACTGCGGTTACAGAGTATCTCCTGTTGCATCTGATGCAGCAGACAGAATGATCAGTAAAGAAATGGCGTTTCTATGTTCCTCATAAATACTGTACAAAACAGTAGCTATGTATTTGTGTTTCATCCACCTGTCACGCATAGCAATACTTCCAGGCCAATCTATTCATGCGGGCTGTTGCATTGCAGGCCGTTGAACCAGGCAACAGCTTCAGGTCTAAGACAAGTCCTAAAACTGATAATCCCACAAGAGTTATTACATGTTGACAGCTTAATCCTGTTACCTCAGAACAATATAAGAAGCAAAGATCCTAACTATTTGAGGACCCACAACAACCTTTTCCTGAAGTGCTAGAGGGGTCAGATTACGGCAGCATTCTCTTCATGCATCCCTTCTTAAGAGATCGGATAAAGACTGTATTAATGATTTTGGGTCAAATATTACACCTGCCGTGGGATCGTGAATCGAGTCAACCATTACCTACATGTTTTGAGCTAATTAGTTAGTTAAACCAACATGAAAGTGCATGCAGTATAGAAGCGATCATGTCTTAATACTAATCAGTACCACATGAAAGATCCCTTGTGCAATCAGGGAATCTGTATCTATTGGAATCTGACCATCTTTCGGGACAAATACAGTGTTAATGTACCGACTTGGCTGCATAAGAATAAGAAACATTTTTAGGCTTCACATCAAATTCATGTAAACAATGGGACTCATCCAAGTATTGCTGAGGATGAGAGGACAGCAAAGTGCCAGAGAACTAGAGCTCGAGCAAAATAAAGTTGATCGTAGAAATAGGACCTCCTCATTTCCTATATTCACTATACTGAAAATTCAACACCTGAGCCTCGAAATACATACCGGATTCTGAAGATTGTTATGAGGATTGCCGTAAGTACGATTTAGTGCATCTGCAATGGCTGTAACGAAACAAGAAGCTGTAAAGCCACTAGTCTCTCTATCATGCGCGCCATTCAAGAGAAGTACCTAAGAAGGACCATAGAACCGTTGTCTTGACATTGTTTCAATGTGGAGCTGGCGATAAATTCAGACTCCTGTAAGTCAAGCATGTTTATTACCTTGGGGCATGCCCGGGATGAAATAATTTCCCCAATACCAAGTAGAACCTGAAAATGAGAATAAAAATGTAGTAAAAGAAATGAATTCCCAGAAAGAAGCTCTCCAAGAATTTTTCAATCTAAAGGAGAGGTAGTCGACGACCAGAACATCACTTAATACATATTGCACCTGGGTATCGAATTAATAAATTTATATAGGTAAAGTGGACATTACTATATTTGAAAGAAAAAGGTGAATAAATGCAAGGGAGTTACCAAGGAGGGGCAGATGGAAGTAAATAATGATCCCATAGCAAAGATAATGCAGTCAGCACTCTTCAACTGTTCTAATACAGTTGGATTAACAGAAGGGAAGACCTGATTAAAAAGATCATTGGCATTAGTGGGTAAGGAATTAAGAGAACCTAAGATTTGCAGTGTAGAACTTTTCTCAATAAATTGTAGAATAGAATTGCTGGTAGTGATAACAATACAAAAGAGAGGTTGACCTGTCAAAAAAGAAAATACAAGAGAGAAACAGTATAGATACGTTGCTGGATTAATTTTTTTGCTGGAGGGTGGGAATAGCATTAGGTCTTTGAGAAATCACTTTGTCTGTCCTCAACTTACATAATGAAATTTCAGACAGCATATATATTCTTCTCTCCCTATAAAAAGAATCTGAAGATGCATGCTAAACAAATAGCGTATTGTTGGCAAAAATAAGAATCACGACCTCATGCAATAAGTTGCTGCCTTCACTGGACATGTAAAACACCCGCTTTATTCTCGAAGGAAGAGTTCGAACTGAAGAGTTGGTCTGCAAAACAATTTTGCTTTTCCAATCAAATGTGGAAATTGGCAAATTTTATAGAGCACGAAGAGCACAGGACCTAGCAACTTCTGCCTTTGTACTTGCAGATGGAGAAAAAAACTAAGGATTTCTTATTCAGGACAAAGGACCACAGACACAGATACACACGTGCAGCAAGAGAGGACGAGTTTTGTGGTTACCTTATTTATAGGCTCCATAGATCCATTGGTTGGGTGAGATATTTCATTTTGACCCCGTATTATACTTCCATCCTGAAAGCCAAATAGGAAAAGAAGTGAGTATTCATAAAAATCATCATGACATTGAAACTTTTATATGGAAATCTGGATAAAAAAACTTATTCATAGTTCGGAATCACACAAAAAAATACAAAAAACCAAAAGTAGTGTTCTTCTGGCTACACTTAGATTCCAAAAGTAATGGCATAAATAAAGATTATACAGTCAAATACCCAAGCTCTTAGGTTCAGGAACAAAGAAGGAATCTCATACCAATAATTCACACCCTAAGGTAAGTCTATCATTTGTTGATATAACTGGGAGGACTAAGCTTTCGGTTGGAATTTGCGAAACACGAGAGAATAAAAAGATTGCAGCATCTAAAAACTGGAAGAATATACGTGCTCCAGCGAAAAAGAAATTCCCGATACTGCAATGAGATTAAAAAAAGTTAATTTTCACAGACTAGTTTACTTGTCAAGCTAAGCTGCCAAGCTCTTGAGGCAGTACATGTCCAGAGATAAAGAAGACACAAAAACTTTCAAGGAAAGAGGAAACAAAATCTTTTCGAATAAACAATGTTTGATGAAAATAAAGCTAGATTAACATAGTGCAGATGTCAAGGTAATTTGTGTACCTTCCATTGCTGAAACAGAAAAATTCATCCGACCTGCGGTGTATCTGCAAAGTTACACCATACATAATGATGAGTACCAGCCACAAAAGGCAGATATGATGGCAGTGTCGTGGCTTATCATTAATAGGTAGGATGTTTTTTTGGTCGGTAAATGGGTAGGATGTTAAAATGTAGTTATTCATACTAACCTGTGCCTATCAAAGACTACTACAATGTTAGCTATATCAAATAAAATCGACCATTCACTTAGAACAAGGACTCATGCAAGGATGAGCAAGCATGGTAGCTTACAAATTCCAGAATCGGAATAATTGCACTGACCTGATCTTGAAAATAAGCCAAAAAAGCTCGAATAGTTTCTCTATATGGTTTTGAGACTCCTCTCCATAGAGAATGATTACCTTCGACAATATCATACCTGTTAATTTCATAAGTTATCGCACTAGAACTTGATACTTGATCCATGGCAGACCCTCTGAGTAGGTTTCAACACATATAAAATAATAGAAAATGCCATTACAAGGTAAGAACACAGTATCAAAGTCTATGTAGTTGATTTAACATACGAAGCTTGTTGATGTAAGATTGCTCTTACTACCATTCAGATTTCGCCTTTTGTGCATCAAGAGGTAAACGATGGCCCAACAATGTTCGCACCGCAAGAGCCTCACTGGTACTTTGATCAGATAGTCTCAAGCATCTTGACCGTATGTCTCCAACAGCAGGACCACCTGGGGAGATATCCATCAAACTAGCAAACCCTGGGAATTTCTTAAGCTAAAAATTATGCCATGTAATAATACACAGGGTAGTTCCGCAACATAATTCCATAAAAGCTGAATTGGTCCAAAAATGGTTCAAGTGTAAGTCACATACAATTGAGTCATAAAAACAGACCAAGAACACGAACAATCTCTGCTGTGCTCCCTCCATCATCAGACACCGGCAGAACATGAGCGACACGAGTGGTTAATTTCTTGAGCTCTTCAACAACACCATTAAATGCAGTTCCACCTGTAGTACTGACGTTAAGTAGGTTCTAATAAAGCATGAAATTTTCGGAAACTGTATCTTTGGTGTAAGTGGGAATTAGGATGTTCTGAATGAAACACTCGACTAAGAGTTCAATTCAGATGCTCCTGACGAACTAAGTTACTCATTTTCCCTGAAATACTATTAGACCCAGTCCACGATTTCCTTGTGTGTTTGCTTTTCTTGAAATATATGTGAAAGCTTCAATTTAATTTTGGCATATTTGTCAAACGAAAAAAATGAGTCAAAGTGAACTGATCACCACCCCTGAGAACCACATTCGGAAAACAAAGTAACAATCAGTGGGGCTATCTTCATTCTACATGTACGGATTGCACGTCAAGCGCAAATGATCACTAAATTCTTCTCATTCTCAATCCACATTTTACTTTCTATCCTTATCCACAAATTCTGGCATTTAACGTTCAATACCACCCATTTCCACCCTTTATGAAAAGATCAAATCAGAGTCACAGCAAACTAGCAGAAGCCATAAAAGTTCATGCTAACCGAACCCCATGTAACTACATCAAGCGAAATGAATAAATGAACGGAAAGGAGATGTTCTAAGGTACCAGAAAAAACAAGCAAAGATGGCTGAGTGGGTATGCTATTCTCCGCAGCTGAAGCGGACAAGAAGTGATGAGAACTATCACCCATGCGCGCCGTTAAGGAGAGATTTCTGGAAAAGGGAAGAGAAAAAGAACGCTGAACAAGAAAGACTTGAATTCGAGAGAAACATTGATTCGGGAAATTTATAAAGGTATGGAAATGAGAGGAGGGCAGAGAAAGCGGGGGTCCAAAGCGAGCCTCCACCATATTTCTACGAGTCACTGGGTTTTCAAAGAAAGGTGAAGCTTTTTGAAGGTGCACGACCACAGCAATGTTTACTCGCAGGTCACACCGAAGCCAACTTTGCTCTTCGTCTTCGAGCTTTCCTTTTACTACCAGAAAATCTCCCAGGTTCTAATGCTGTCTTAGTTTTGTTGATCATTTCTCAGCTCCTCAAAATTTTCAATTACTTATTTATTTTACGTTGTTCAAAAGTAAATTAAGCTTTCGGGTTTGGATAACTATATTTGGACTATCAAATTTAAATCGTGTGGGCTATTGAAATGGGCCTTTTGTATTCAATTCAGTAACCCAATTAGAAAAGTTTACTTTAGAGTAAAGCCCAGAGCAAATAACAAAAGCACAAAAATAACAACTGCACCAGCCGGGAATCGAACCCGGGGCTGTACCGTGGCAGGGTACTATTCTACCACTAGACCACTGGTGCTGTTTATTGAAATTAAAGTTTTAGCCGTTATCTGATTACATATCTACCTTAGAATATGCGTTCCAAACTGCAACCCTATAAGTTGTAGGAACAATTGTTCGACCTTTACATTCAAGCTATTGGCTGAATGAAGCATCTGGTGGCCCTGAGAGCTAGCAAAAGTTATATGCATGAGTACAATATATCAAGATGGTAAGTGTTAATTGTGAAATTACATGTATGCCCTTATTAAGTGATCTAATCTAGGGCATCAATTTGTTACTTGATTTGATGGCATGGGTATTGACACGTGGCATAATCTATTTATATACGTTTATAAAGTATACAAATTTTACTTTTAAGTTTTATTCATTAAAAAAAATTATAAGTTTTTTAGTTTTGCAAGTTATATAATTTAAGCTATATAAACTATTAAATTTGATAAGTTATTAAGGGGGTTGTTTGCAAGTTCTTGTGTTTATGCAGAAGTAGCTTTTCAAAAGGTCTTTTGAATAAAGGAGCTTTCATGAATAAGTTGGAAAGTGTTTGCAAAATATACTTTATTACAACAAAAGTCACAAATACAGTGTTTACAAATTATTATTTCTAAACGTGCTTTTCTTACCTTATAATTGGGAAATGACGAAGTTATCCTCAAATTAAGGATATTTTAGAAATATTAAATTATTTATAAGGGTAAGAATGTCAAAAATTTAAAAATTTAAATGATTACAAAATTGTCACCGCCAAAAGCACTCCAAAAGCTACCCCAGAGATGCTTCTGACTTTTGGGCTTTTTTTAACTACTCCACCGCCAAAAGTCAGAAGTCAATCGCCAAAAATCAAAATTGCAAACACTTCAAATAGGTTTTTCCACCGTCAAAAGCTCATTTTCCATGGAATTTGCAAACACCCCCTAAGTCGACAACTAAACTCAAAATTGGTTACATCAATGCCCTACATTAAAGTCTCAAGCCATAGAAAAGATAAATTAAAGTTAAGTTCAAAGAGGCAAGAAACCCCCTTGGATGAATAGGGAGTCGCCAGAGCTCCTACTTCTTCCTCATGGCTCCTCTCCAAGTGTTGCTACCTTGTTCCCCCGATCCTAGAAGGAATCTTTCCCATAATAGTTCGATGGGAAGAATTAGTACGTGATTCCAGGGGAGACATCCTAGAATTTTTCTCCTTCAGAGTGATACGAAGAATTATTCCAGGGTGAACGTTTCATGAATGGGAAACGTTCCCAGAATTCCAACCCTCCTAGAATGAGTTCTGTTTTGCTATCTCTCATGAGATGTCTGAAAGTTAGCTTCCTTGAGAAGCTTGTAAGAGATAGCGTCGTCAGGAAGCTTTGACTTAGTTAGCTTCCTTCAAAAATTTTGGACAAGATATTTCCCTGCATGTATGTAAGGGCATAATTGGCGTTCTACACTTTTTTCAATAGTTTCTCGCCAAAACAGATATGTGCATCTAGATTGGGGCTGCGACTTGAAGACCTGGGGACACAACCTTGCAATCAAAATCTTGTATTTTATGGGATTTTTTGGGTGTTTTTCCTTTCTTTTCTCCCAAAGGGCATTAGGTGACCTGTAATTGCAAAAGGAATAGAATTGAGTATAAAAAGTGTGTTCCCTTATCAATATTGAACCAAATTAGATCGAAATAGTTAACATAAAATTGGTATAAAATCAGATCATCAATGATGTGACTACAAGCCCATGGAGCAGAGGGTTAGTGGGAACAGACCTTCACACATCCTCAGCCCCCCAACCAGGTAAGTAGAAGATCCTATTATCCGAAGGAGTGAATACAGAAGAATTCCTCTACGATATTTTCAGATCGCTAAAAATGTATTGTTCTGCGCTCCCTTGGAAATAGAATAACTCACCTCTTATCACGAGGCTATGGACTCACCCAATAGAGAAAAATGGCTAAGTGACATGATGGATGAGATGGATGAAATGCAAACAAACGAGGTTTGGGAACTTGTTGATCTACCACATCGCCAAAAATCGATTGGCAGCAAGTGTGTATTCAAGGGTAAGTGCAGTGTGAATGGATCAATCAACAAGTTCAAAGCTCGTCTCGTGGAGAAAGGTTTCACCCAAATTAAGGGTATAGACTATAAAGAGGCATTTTCTCCTATGGTAAGAGTTGCCTCTATTCGCTTACTCCTGGCCCTGGTTACCCATTTGGATTATGAGTTATTCCAAATGGGCATAAAGACTGCATTCTTTAATGGAATACTTGATGAAGAGATCTACATTGATCAACCTTTGAGTTCATCAACATTCTTATATTCTTTCTGCTCATAAAAAAGCCGAGAAACATTGCATCTGTCTTGCTTTCCTCTCCATACAGATGCGATCTGGATGAATAGTAACTACCTCACGGCTTTTTCTCATACTTCTCCGGGAAATCATGGTTCCCTCTCCGGTGACCACCTCCTGACCAACAAACTCCATCTCTGCTCCCCTGCGTGACTTTGCATTTGGGGAGTTTCAAGCTTGTCTCAACCGTCATTTACCTTGTTTGCTCTGCATCTATCTAAGGACTATGACCATGGTCTAGCTCTAGCTATGACGTAGTACACTCCACCTCGACAACTAAGAAAGATTAGGAGGCTAGGCATGAGCTATGCAACAGCGGTTACTAAATGCAGCAGAGGTTACTAAATGCTGCTAAAATTGAAGTAGGCAAAGCTCCAATGCACCAGACTACTGCTCAACGGAGGCTAGGCATGAGCTATGCAGCAGCGGTTACTAAATGGAACCCAAGATTAGTATTTGAGCGCCTTGGAACAAGGATATATGCACCAAAACCCTCACCTGTTGCTGGGAACACACTGTCCAAATCCTTCTTCATGACGAATTTCCCAGGGCAATGTGAAACAGCTCAGATTCTGAATATATTGAACAAGCAAGGCAAGGTACATGTTTTTAAGTTAGCGCGACAAATATCCCGTGAGGGGTTCCCTTTCGGCTCTGTCGAGTTTGATGATCCTGCCATGCACAAACTGCTGCTTAAATTGAATACTGCATGGATTGGTTCCTTTATACTAAGGGCCAATGTTGCTCGTTATCCAAAAAGTTCAGATCAAAAACCTATAAAAACCAGCAATGACCAAGGCCTCTACACTAGTTATGCTTCCTAAAGTCACCTTTCATAAAGGTGGGGATGCGGGTGCATCCACTAGTAAGGTACAGAATCAGGCTGAGCATACTCCTAAATAGCCGGTGGTAGGCACTACTTAGCAACCTCCTTTGATCATTCCTTCGAAGGAAACTATTGGTTGTTGGTTGAAAGATGGTTATATAGGCATCTTGAATGCTGGAGCTGACTGGTAGAAGGTACGGCTAGAATTAAGGGCCACGGGTTATTTCAATGTTATAGTCAACCCTTTGGATGCAACGAAAATTCTATTATGTGAAGAGAAGGAACATGATTTGGAAAATCTAATACGTAATGATATTGTGTGGTTATTGTTGGCTGGATGATTTCTATTCTTGTTCAGCTGATACAAAGGCAAATTCTAGGACAATATTACTACAGATATTTGGACTCCCTCTCCAATATTGGAACCAACCTTTCTTGGAGCGAATTGGTAAAGTAATGGGGAACTGCATCCAGGTTAATGATTATAGTATACAGCATCGATATCTAGAGCCTATTAAAATTCTCATAAAGACTGAATTGGGGCAGACCCCACCGTCTCTCCTATCTATTACTATTGATGGTAAGAATTTTTCTCTGCAGAAAAGAAAGGTAGAACTTGAAAGATTTCATCTTAATAATTGGCGTAAGCAGGGGTTTCCGATGAAAATGTATCCAGCAAGAATTCTGATATTTGGTCCTTGGAGAATTACTCCCCTACCTCAGATAAGCACAAGGTGTCTGTTGCCACTAAGATTATTGATTGCAAGGGTATTGATATATTCAAACACATTTGAAAATGGGAGACTTAATTATTATTTGAGGGATTTTGATATGTTGGGTCTCATCATTTATAGCATGCATATCCTTTTATTATCACATAATAATAAAACATAAAGCATGCTAAATAAACACACATATATGTGGATGATCATGAACTCTACTAATCCATCAGCCATTGAGGGACTAGGTGGGTTAAAACTAAGGGTGGTATTCAACTCTTTAAAGCAATACAACTCGTTGCATCACCACGAAAAAGTTGGACAAATCGTGGCTTTCTTGGCTCCCAATGGTGGTCTTCAATTCTTTGAAGACATGCACTCCTTGCATCTCCACCTTGTTGGGTCCTTCTTGGTGTCTCCTCCATTCTTGAGTTATATAATTCTTATCCCACCTCACATTTTTTTTCTCACTAAACTAATGTACATTACATTCATTTTGAGAAAACCGCAAGTTACATTGGGGGGGCTCTAGTCCATGATCAATCACCATGCATTCAAACTAATTCATAATTAAATGAAAGCATGTAAAGTTAGAGTACTACAAAGAATCATAACATGCAACACATTCTTGAACATGTAGTAGTGATCATTAACAACAAATTATTAAAAATTAACCTCAGGTTGGACAATTTTTGTCCAAACCATGCCACAATTCTTACAACTTTCACAAGACTTAGGCCCTGTTTTGCGCAGCCTTCTTAAAATTATAATCCAATTATAAGCACCTTTTTTCAAAAAATAACTCTTCATTTTTTCAAAAAAAGTTCTTATAATTGGATTATAAGCATAAGAGGGTCTGCGCAAAACACCCACTTAACCAATCCCACACAATCATTTTTCGTTTTTACTTTAACTGCAACACCAATTAGCTACAACAACCAGAGCAATAATTTGCCAAGAATTCTCTTCTATACTCTTTAACAAAAAACAATTTCTCAGTCATGATGCCATCTTAACTCTTAAGGGCATTGCAGTGTAAGACTCTCACAGCGCAACTCACAACACAGCAATGCAGCAGAAAACACAAGTATAGGGTTTAGGGCTGTACACACGGAAAGAGGCAGAGAGGTGGATGCTGAAATTACCAGAGATGGGAATGGGCGGGGTGGTGACAACTTCACCGTAGATAGATTTGAGCGTGGAAAGGGGCAGGAGAGCTTCTACAGGATTTGCTTCGACCTCGGCGTACAGCTTCTGCTTCCAATCCCAAATGGTGCTTTTGATAGACTTGTTTGTTTTAACCAGCGAATCCTTCTCCGCCTCCAATCCCTGGATTATTCGCTGCTGAGCATAGGATCTCGCCGCCAGGACACCGAAAATTCCGGCCAGCAGCGTGTTGATTACGGTGGGGCTGTTCGCCGCCCTGTTCGCTGCGCTCAGTATTTGCTCCATTCTGGGCACGGGCATATTCAAACGCTGAGTTTTAGATTTTATTATAAACTTAAATTTTAGCGAATTAAATTGTCTTTTTTCATTTTTTAATTATTCGCCCGAATAATTAAAAAATGAAAAAAAACAATTTAATAAAAATAAATTCTCCTCCCAACTCCTGACTCCTGAGCCTTTGTCTGCAGATATTATCAATGGCGACACTGACAACGGACTCTCCTCTCTCCCGCCGCATCGCGCGTTCTGTCCTCCAGTTCCTCGACTCCGGTAATCGCTCATTACTGTGTGTGCAGTTGGTATTTTACTGTGCCCTACCTTTGTTGCAATTGGATTTACACTGGGATTTATTTGTGTGGTAAATTGATTCTGCAAGGACCTATGGTGATATTTGGAAATTGCGTTGTGACTTGTAAATTGCTTATTCGCAGTTGAACCTTCGGGCGGAGTTGATGCTGAAGCGCTTGATGTTGCCAAAGATTGTTTGTCGGAAGTTTTTAAGATTGATCAGTCTTCACTTGATGATCACACGAATGCTGATTCTTTGGTAAAGATTTTCAGCTCTCGCGAAGGCACCGACAATGGTGCTGACAACGTGGGAGTTCCTGATCAACCGACGGCTTCATTGGGAAATAGCGCTGAAGAAGTTTTGGCAGCTCCGCAGCAGCCACCGGTATATTCTGTTACTTTCAACCTAATTTAAGGTTGAGTTCTGATATATATGAAAAGAGAAAACAGTGACGCCATCTGTGTGAAACATTGGCAGTTTCGATTGCATGGTGTGTGGTATAATGTTCTGTTAGCAGTATATCTATTCTTTTGATTTTTTTATTATTCAGTTGTGAGCTTTATTCGTTGGGACTTGCCATTGGGTCTGTGGCGCTGAGAGGATGTTTCTATTGGCTGTCATTCTACTGATATTGAATTAATTCAACTCTAATCTCATACTTTCCTCATCAGGATGTGGACATGGCAAGAGAGGTGCATTCACCTGGTTAGGCTAAATATGTTTTCCTAAGTTGGTTTGAAGTATATGTCTCATATGCATGTCTTGATGATTTGTAGAGATCGCATCTGCCCTATAGGAAGTGCATGCTATTATATTTAGTATGCAGGAATGATGGAAGACGGTTAAGTCATTGTTCTTACTTCTTTTGTCAACCAGTACTGGTATGGGTTGCACTTGCAATACTTTCCACGAGTGTGCGATAAAGGCTTTGTAGAGTGGCTAAATAGAGAATACATGGCATTGGTAGCTCTTCACCCTGCATAAATGCATGGATTTTTTTTTTTTTTTCAATCTTCCAGATCTTGAATCTAATCGTGTTTAAGATGAATAATTTACATGATGTTTTATACTTCGCCTTATTATTTGGGTTGCTTCTTGCTTATAAGATGTTAATTGCTTGCATTGAAGGGAGGGATGAACTCTTCGGGTGTTTCTTTGATGCTCTTGAAAAGGTCCATTATTTCAGAAGACTGCCTGATGGAAATGATGATCAAGCCCAGCTTGATATAGCAACAAATTTTTTTCATAAAGCTGTTAAGGTATTAGATGCTTCTCATGGTACAAACAAACGCTGTGTAAACCTGAGTAATTTGTCCAATGTCTTAGCAGACTTTTTTTTTCTTTGTCTCTCCTGTCCTTTTTTCTGTGGGTGGGTTAATTCGTTCCTAATTTCATGTTATTTGGATTAGACAAGTATATAGGGTGGGGTAAGTGGGTTGGGATATCTCTTTGGCATGTTGCGTTAGTAAATCACACAATTCGAACCACAATCTATGCTGTCTTTCCCTTTATGGAGTAAAACTTATCATCATTCAGAACCTCAGCCAGCCTTTCAGCCGCCTCTTGCCACAACTCTGAATCAATCAAGAAGTCTATAAAATCCTCAATATGGCCCGGGTCAATGGTCATACATCAAATACCTCCTGTACACTCTGAACGAAGTTTCTATTGGAATACCCTTTTGAGAAACAAATACTAAATAATGCTCCCAAATTCTATCATGTTGTGTAACCCTCACTGGCAGAGCGCACAATGTGATGCAACCAACATTGCACCCGTTGTCACACCCACGATCCAAGCTAGCAAGGACGTAGACCAAGGGGGTGATGAGCCTTTAAAGTTTGCTGAAGGGCCAATGACACGAGTTAGAGTCAAAAGATTCAAGAAGGGCCTTGAATTGTTGCTCCAAGGTATTAGGGCCGAACCCACAAATCAAAGACACCATGAAAATTTTGGTCTATCAAGATCAAGTGACCAAGTCCAAACTCAAGCCCACATGCCATGACAAATCAACTTAGACAAGTTACATTTGTTCACTTAATTGGCCCATTCAAGATGGCCCAAGATCATGAAACCCCTGCCCATGCAAAACACGACCAATGAAGTTTCTAGAGGTTTCAAGATCATGCATGTTCATGGGTCAAAAAGGTTTAAAGTCATGACAATTGGAAGGATTCCAAACCCTTCAAATTACGTGACATGTGACAT
>JAOWBN010179275.1:0-17307 GCA_028565015.1 Pinguicula moranensis
GACTATGGATTCAAGGGCGGATGTAGGGGGCATGGCCGGGCCCCCTCCTCATCCCCTTTTTTTAAAAAAAAAATTAAAAAAATATATATAGATATATTTTTTATATTTTTTTATAATGATGAAAGTTAATTTTTTAATATATTAAATGAATCTATTTAAAATAAACTTTATTTTTATAGATATTAATTATTAAACAGATAAATTATTTTATCATCCACACCCAAAAAATATATCACCATCCTACAAAATTTTATTTGCACCTCTGAAAAATATTTTTATACTCCCAAAATTTTTTTAGCCCTCCATAAATAAATTTTCTAGATCCGCCCTTGTATGGATTAGTATATCATCAAAGTAGACGACAACAAATCCACCAAGAAAAGCACGAAGAACATGATCCATCAACCTCATAAAAGTACTAGGGACGTTAGACAACCCGAATGACATGACTAGCCATTCATATAGACCGTACTTGGTCTTGAAGGCAACCCTCCACTCGTTGCCTTCCTTCATACAAATCTGATGATATTTAATTTTTAAATCAATTTTGGAAAACAAGCAAGCACCATGGAGTTCATTTAGCATGTCATCTAAACGAGGTATGGGATGACGATACTTTATCGTGATATTATCGATGGCACGACAGTCGGTGCACATCCTTCACGTCCTGTCCTTCTTGGGTACCAACAAAGTTGGCATGGCAGATGGGCTTAGGCTCTCCCGGACGTGTCCCTTGGTATTTAACTCATCTACTTGGCTCTGCATCTCATTTGTTTCTTCTGGATTACTCATATACGCAAGCTTGTTGGGAAGAATAGCTCCGCGCACGAAATAAATATGATGCTCGATCCCTCGAATCCGTGTCAAGCCATGTGGTCTCTTCCGGGAACACTTCCTTGTATTCCTACAAAAAAAATTGTATAGTGATAGGGGTACTATAGAAATTATTTTACCATGGAGCACAAATGAGTACTTGTTGGTTCAGCCATTGTGAGTGGTATTCACATCGAATTGCCATGGTCGTCCAAGTAGGACAAGGCATGCATCCATGGGCACAACGTTGCAAAGAACTTGATCCCCGTACTTCCCTATGGTGATGGAAAGTAGAACTTGCTTGTTGACCCGTATCTCCCCACAATCGCTCAACCATTGTAACTTGTAAGGCTTCAGGTGCTTGATGGTGCTCAACTCAAGTTTCTCCACCATATATGTGCTGGCTACAGTTGTGCAACTCCCGTCATCATTGATGACAGTCCATACCTTTACAAGAACATGACACCTCATATGGAACAAGTTCTCCCTTTGCTTTGATCCTCCTCCTTGGCTTGCATGCTAAGGACCCTTCAAGCGACCAAAAGATCTCCAATAACCAAATCTAAGTACTCCCTTGTTCAGCAACTTCAGCCTCGGCTTCCTCTTCTTGTTCTTCCTCTGTCTCATAGTCCCCTTGTGCACTCACCACCATTATTCTTTTGTTGAGACATTGGCTAGCAATATGACCCAACCCTTGATACCTAAAACATTTGATATCTCGGTTACGGGTAGGAGTAGGAGCTTTAGTACCTATGGTAGTCATATATTTGGTCTTGGCCTCCTTGGATGCATCGGCCTTGGGTTTCCAGCTTGGAAGTGTTTGGCTTCCATGGACTAGGGGTGAATGAAGTATATCCCCTCCATGTATCTTTCCTTTTTGAGTTGCTCCTCCACTTTGATAGCTTGGTGGAGCATATCTGTGATCTCCACATGATGTTAGACTTTGATCACGTCTGCAATCTCCCGGTTGAGGCCATGAAGGAAACAAGCCACAATGGCCTCTCAGTCCTCCTCTACATTAGCACGAATCATTGCCACCTCCATCTCATTGTGGTATTCCTCCACGCTCCTCGAACCTTGTTTCAATTCCTGCAGCTTTTGATAAAGGCTTCATAAGCAATGATTATGGACAAACCTCCTACGTATCAAAGCCTTCATCTCGATCCATGTCTCCACCGCAGGTTCATGGTACCTCCTTCGGTTGGTTAGCTCTTGGTCCCACCAAATAATGGCGTAATCTGAAAATTCAATGGATGCTAACTTCACCTTTTGTTGTTTCGTGTAAGTGTGATATCTGAACACCATCTCAACCTTCACCTTCTACTCAATATATATCTCGAGGTCTGTCTTGCCTTGGAAGTGTCGCATCTTAACTTTGACATTGCCAAGTTCATTCTCCCGGGCTTGTCTTGGTGTATCAGCGACCCTCCTTGGTGGAACTCGTCTCATGCCCCACTGAGCCCAACACCAGCATAGCCTCGCGGCACGTATGGTTCTTGTCCTCCCACAAACCATGCGTTCAACTCTTTATCATCATCATGATTGGGTTGCTCTTGGGTTTGATCTTGACCGTCCCTAGCCTCCATTTGGTCATGTCGTCCATGCAATGGTTCGAGTGCCTCACCCATCATACGTTTTCTTTGAGCCGTGAGGGCTTGAATGAGAACTCTTTGGTCAGCTTAAGGTGGAGGTTCATCGGTTTTCTCCCCGATTTGTGTCCCTTGAGACATAATGTACCTACAAAGAAACAAGAAAGAAAAAGAAAGGAATCATCACCTCTCCCTCACGTGTTTCACTCAAACAAGGTCTCCACGCTCGTGTTTGCACTCAAAGTCGCCTTTTTTCACTCTGATGCACAACCACACTTGCCATTTTCCCCTCGATCTCCTATGGAACCTTTATAGACTCTTTAAGTCTCAATCTTTTCCAAGTTCAGCCTTTCGTCGATTTACAAAAATCGGAGCTTGAAACAAGGATGGTTGATCCTTTGAGGGTCACGTAGGCAAAAGAAGAAATGAACTCGACAAGAAAATTCAGAACAAAGGAATTAGAAAAGATCCCTATCTAGAAGAGTTCTCTTGCTGATTGTATCCTTTTTTTCTTTTCTTTTCTCTTCTTGGCCAAGAGAGGATCGGATTTTTTTTTTCTTTTTCTTTTTCGAAGGCTCTTTTTTTTTTTTGAAATCTCAGCCCCTTTGATCCCCTAGCTTTTCACTTGACCGAAAACTCTTTTTTTTTTTTCTAAATCAGCAAGGCTTACAAATAAAGTAAAGATAATTCTACTACAAGAGATGCTAACCCGTCGACTATATAGAGCCGGGAACTAACACCATCAAGAGTAGCCCAAGTTTGCTCAACCCTAAGCTATGATAGCAAATAATATGAACCTAGCCAACTTGTGACTAAACCCAATACCAATATTGTTGGTTCAAACGAAAGGATCAAAAAATTGACAAAACTTGTCGAGAATCTGACCCAATACCTATAATATAGATGTGAACCAAGCCTACGTGTTTGAGAGAAAGAAATTCGCCACTCAATGAATCCTTTTTAAAACATGTTTCAAACAAACTCAAGAAGATAAGAATTTGTAAAACTCAAGAAGATAAATAAAAAAGAGTTCATAAAAGAACTAAGGAGATTTTGTCTCACAAAAACTACTTGAAAACATTTGATGAATGAAAATAGCTCGACCATGACTCTTATATAGGCCATGGGGTACATGAATTAACATTAAATAGGTTCATGAACTCCTTTAATGTAAGCTTTGACCATCCAACCTTCCAATTGCATTTGTATCCAACCAAGGCATGACCATTCCTTCCAACTCCATGTTCTTGAATGTCTTTGAACGTCTATCCTTATCTTGATGGTAAAAGGTCCAAAATAACCTCTAAGTTATGCAAGGACATGCATTAGGGCTTTTACAAGTGGGCATTGAGCTAGTTTGGGCTTCATGGATGGGTTTGCTGGAGATAAGCCAAATGAGCCTCATCATCCATGAGTGTTTTGAGCTTGGGCCATTAACTTGGGCCATGAGACATGTCCAAGGCGTGTGGGACGTGGCCTTTTTCAAATGGCCTCACCAAGTGGATGATTTGAGCATGGCGTTGCGATTTGTAAGGGTTGTAAATTTGGCCAATGTGTCTTGTACCAACATTTCAAGTGCTTCCTTTAATTTTTGCATCCTAGCTTGAGTAATGGGACCGCTTGGGAGCTCCAATGGATCTTCAGCTCCTTTGGATGTCATCTTATGTTCTTGTGAAGCTTTAGGCGTAACACGGTTTGCATCATAAAGGAGGCTCTACTATCAAGTAAGTGGACTCAGATTTTGTATTAGAGTAGTAAGGCATTATATCCCGAGCATCTTGATCCAAAGAACCCTGTTCTGATATGTCATCTTCTTCATCCATATCCTCACTAGATGAGTCACTAATACAGGAATCCGTATCCCCTGTGTGAGGTGGTGGTTGGTTATCCTGCACTTCATGCACAAATGAAGTGTATAAGTGATCATCTATAATAACTTTTAGAGTGGGCAGTAAGGTTACCGAGGAATTGATTTCAATCAGTAGTAGGGCAGCATCCAGAAAAGAACGATTAATGGCTGCTTCATCAATGCATACTATAGATCCTAGTATTCCTCCAATTTGCTTGAGGACCTTTTCCTCTCATCATGGGGGGGTTGAATGCATCAAGGTTGGTTGTCCTGTTATCCACAGAGTATGGAATCCTACCATTCTCAATAGCGTTCTCAACAAACTCAGCTGATTTCCCATCAGTCCTCCCCAAGTTTGTCATGGGGGGATGAATGCATCAACGTTGTCCGGTCTGTTATCCACAATGTCTGAAATCCAACCAACCTCCGTAGCGTTCCCAACAATCTTGGCAGATTTCCCATCAGTCTCAATAGGCAGCCCCTCAGTCTTGTTAGACAGTCCTCCACTATATCCCAGGGAATCAACTAAATTCGAGTTAGAAGCAGACATAATATCATCCTGCCAAAGATGAGTATTGAAGCTACATCCTTCAACTTCCACCTCATAAAGTAGGAAAGTAATTCCATCTATCTCCATAGGTAAATTTTTCATAATTTTGAACCTATAGCTGAGCGGCCTCTAGATATCTTTTAGAGATGGTTATGTCATCAGTCTGTATAAGAGTACCCACCCTATTGCCAATGGCTTCTATCATCGATGATGTCCATGCTTGAAGAGGCATCCCAAACAGTTTGATCCAGCATAGGCGAGAGGTGACCAATTTTGTGTTAGTCCACAGTGATACATCTACTAGCCAATTAGCAAGCTAGACACTGTCACTTTGTATCAAGTTTTTCCAATCGAGTGCCTTTTCTTCCCATAGGAGAACCAAACCCGTGCCCAATGAACTAACCACAATGTTGAGATATCCTGTAGCCTTAATGGGGACTTGTCCAGAGCTGGAAGAAGCGTATTCTGCTAATTTGTTGGTCGGTGTCCCTGTGTAGAGCTTTGTCAGTGCAGTCTTCATAGTAATAGGATGCATAACTTGTTTCTCCTTGACTCGGCTTGGCTGTCTATCTTGTCTCATAGACGTTTTGGACTTTGGATACTTCATGAGATTGGACTGAGATGGTAAGAGCCAATCCAGGTGTTATTCAGCTTGAATAACATGAGCTCGACATCTTTGATGTCTTCGAACTCTTCAAATCCAAAGGGAAGGCTCATATTGCTCAATTTCCAGGAAACAAAGATCTCGTGGATGGTCCCCTAGCTCTTGAGAATGCTTCTTAGCCTGTCTGTATCATAGTCAACCAGGAAGTTGGATATAAAGTAGCTGATGGTGTTCGGGGGAGTAGTCGTCAAGGTGTGTGCAAGTAGCTTCCTCGGCCTGAGTCTCTCATGGACTAGGCGGGGGTTCTTGGAAACTTGGGGTGGTGTAGCTTGTTGTCGTTGTAAGTGGGTGAGCATCGGTGCCTTACCGACCTTAATGGCTACTCGTCTCTTGGTGTGATGGTACAATCCAGGTGGTTGTCATCTCTGGGGTCGCATGGTGGGGCTGGGTTAGGGATGGTGAGGATGTGGGTTTTTAGAGGGATGTGGTGGTTCGCCACTACGGCGCCTCCCCGGGCGCGTGAGGCAGCCCCGGGGAGAGATGTGCATAAGGTGGGAAGGTGTTCAGTGCCTAGCTTCGGCGCCAACGACAGAGGGGGCTTGGTTGGAAATCAGGAATGGCGATGCACTGTTCATCGCATGGAACGAGAGCCTTTCCTTATTAAGAACGTCTAGTATTAATAACTTAAAGTAGATCACAATTAGTTTAGATGATGCGATTACTTTAATAAATTTATTAATACTAAAGATCTCTAACTATAATATTAGTAAGAAAGAGTGTTGCTAATATGGATCGATAAACACATTCAAAGTCGCTTCCTTTTAAAGGGAGTTGTTTATCTCATCGACTATGATCTAAAGATTCCTAAGCTAAAATTGGATTGACTCGAAGAGAGATTGTCATATTGTCAATGAAAAATTCTCTAAGAAATATATATATATATATATATATATATCTTATCCTTAGACTTGAGATCATCATGATATCTTGACAATGGAGTATCACTCTTTGATCCTATTTTGAATTGCCCATAAAGGGTATTGATAGATAGGTACCTTGAGGAGCACTTCTCGCTACTTTTCAAGACTTACAAAACAACAACCTCTACACATAATGGATTCAAGGTATTTATAGAGGAAAACTTTTGCACTTGTTCATACAAGTGTCATGGAAGTGGCTTAAATTTAAATCTTGTCCATACAAGTACACAAAGTTGAAACTAATAGTTATGACTTACCACTAAGTCATGACTCTTATATATCTTCCTCCATCAACCCTTACATGTAAAGAACTTCCCCTATACAAGTGATAGAGGATGTACCACTAAGTTTTGTCTCCATTTTAAGATGCAACTCCTTGCATGTTTATTCAATTGCATGCAAACCCTTTCATGTTTTTTAATTGCATTCTATCCATTGCATGTTTGCCCTTTGAGTATCTAATCCTTTGCGATTAGGCCCCTCAATGAAGTAGCTTAGAACATGCTAACCTATCTGTATTAGTAATGTCCTATCTTACTAATACTATGGTTAAGGATGTTTATTATTAATAACTTTATTAAAAGTAATCTCATCATCCTAATTCTTTGTCATTGACTTTAAGTTATTAATACTGGACATTATCATTTGATATATAATAAAAATATTAAATAACAAAGAACGCTACTAATCGATATGCATTAATATAAAAGTATTGTTACAAGCCCCAAAGTGATTGGACTTGGGGCACAACACTTACAAGACCTTGGAAGGAATATTATTTTGTATCTCGTAGGAGTGTAGTACTTCAGTTGGAACTCCGCTAATCACTGAGAGGTGAATCTCATGGGGACCTGTGCGAATAACCTTGGATTCACTATCGCAATTGGTGCACCATCTAAGGAAGAAGAGCCCAAGGCTCATAAAGATGTTTCATGGCCGAAAGTAGAATCCTAGGATCGTCAATTATGCGGGCCATAGATGTTCCCTTACCGCCCAAAACCCTTAGAATTTGCAAACAGAGAGAGGAGGAAAAAATTTGGACAATGCTCGAATGAGTATAGCAACTATAGCAATATCACAAACAATTTTGCGGTATTGGCAGATTGTCATCCTCAACAACCCAAAAGGCACGCAAAAGGAGAAAAGGCACTTAAATGAAATCATCGCAAAAGAAATTGGAGAAAATGAATGAGGCGGCAAAATAAGTAAAGTTCAAGGACTATAATTTCATAAACCTTAAACTTGGATAATTCATGATGTAGGAAGTGAAAAAAAATCTAGTAAGAGACCCATTAAAGAAGGCTCGTTTACAAGGAGACACAACAAAGTCACCTTTAAAGAAACGTTTCATAGACCTAGACGACTTCCCATCTCCCAGTACTCGCTTATTCGCGGTCGAGGAGGATCACCTCATCCAAACTTCCGAGGAGGGTGACCTTTGCGGAACATCCGAAGAATTTGCAACAAAAGGCGTCAACATACATCCCCAACAAAAGCCTGTAGGAACCACCAACATGCTATCTAGATCAAGCCCCAATATAGATTTTGTGAAATTCCTCTACCATCCAACAACAAGGGGGCTAGACATTTATTGGTTAAGCCTTTGCTATCAGACAATAAGTGGGCTAGACAGTTACCAGTTATATCCGAGGAAAAGACAATTTTACCCCATTGTAAATTCTATAAATAGGCTGAGTTGATAAGTATAATCAGTTAGTAACTCCGGGAGAAGAAAGTTGGGCACGATATTTCTTATTTGCACAGACACATGCTTACCAACACCGCAATGATATGCTAGTCGCTTTGCCCCTTTGCTATAGGAGTTGTTGTATGGTATGGATCAAATGAATTTTTTTTCTTGGTCGCCTCACTTTGTTTACCACATTCTTTAGATGCAAGGACTATTGATAAAAACGCAAACAATTGACCAAAAAGCCTTTGAAAAATCATCATGCCATCACATAATTTCAAAAAATTCCTTCGAAAGTTGGCTTCCACAGATTTGACCTCTAGGTCCTACAGATCACGCTTATTTTTGTTGAAATTCTCTCCATGCGGTCGATTTTTCCTCCGTAGAACGATGAAAACTCTCTTAAGGCGGTTGCCTCCCTACTCTACATTTTTCAGAAAAAAATATTGCAACGTTTTGATGGTGGCCACCACATCAGTTGAGGTGCTTGTTGGTTCTGGTGCAGGGTAGATAATAACAACACTAAAATTTAAATCACCTATTTAGGCCCAAGGATCTAATCCCGAATACTAAACATTCCATAGATCAAATCTATAAGAATCTTGGTGCTACATGCATTTTCACAATTTGATAAAATATGCTCGCATACATTGGTTGTGTAGATTTAAACAAAAAATTATATTGATTACTCTTGAAGATCTCCAAGCAATCCTCGCATATGAGTGAAATTGCCTTCTTCTCGTTAACTTTAAAATCACTAAGATTTCATAAGCTATATTTACGAACTATACTCCAAGATGGTGGTTCTCTTTTATACCCAAAAGAGTAATGTGTAAACAATCCCAAAACTTAATTTTAGATGGATCTAGCCTCAAAACATGAGTAAATATCTAAAGGAAAAAGAAAAACTCTTTTTTTCTCTCAACCCTCAAATCGGTCGCGGCCCCTTAGACTTTAGAATTCAAAATTCACGTGTAGGCATGTAGCCAAAAAGACTTACGCTGCGACAAGGGTATTGCCTTTCATTACTAATGAGATGTTAGATCAAGACAAAGATTCATTGTTTCCAAAGTTAGGCATAATTAATTTAGTAAAAGAGTTCACCCAATTGGGACTACTAACTAAACAATTTCATTTATCCAAATTATCACTTATTTGATCTCATTTAATTAAGCCCATTGAAACTTTAATAATTAATCCCATGTTATTATATCATGGATCATATAATTAATAACTTAATTACAGACCAAAATTGGACTCTCTAATCCACCAAAAAACTATAATTGTTTTCTCATAAGACATTTTGGGGCCCACATGATCCCTGATCGGACCTCCCCAGGCCTCGTGCCCCTGACGAGATGGTCATGTATGGTTTGATGGTTGTCAATGCCTTTGCACGATATCATCCTGTGTCATGGGCACATGCCACATTGCTCACACAGCTCATAGTTGTGAGCTATGCACTACGCATGCACAAACATGCACTTCCAGCGCCCAATGTTGCATGTATCATGCACGTATCATGCACGCAAAGCCATGCCTCAGACATGCTTTAGTGCTTGCCAGCAATGCTTAACCGATGCTTGCACGACACACGACATGCATACAGTGCCATGTCTGCTCGCATGATGGTCTAGGGGAGTGGCCCTTCTACTTTGATTCAAACCTAGCCAATTGTGACCAAACACAATATCAATTATTTATGGTTCATAGACCAAGATCTAAAAGACTAAGTGTTTTGAGCACTTCCCCCCGCAACTATTGAGAGTTGGAAACCAAGGCTATGGTTTTGTAAAATAACCACCAACAAATGGAACCCTAAAGAAAAATTGTCTCAACCAATAACTAAGGATAAAGTCGTAGAGAACGACACCACTAGAAAAATCAAATGATAAACTAAATAAGTCAAAAGAGTTTTTGTAAAAATTTAGGAAGCACAACCTCACAAATACAGTTGGCTGATGGTTGTAGGCGTCATCCACACTTGAATAGCCTTCACCTTGTCTTCATCTACCTCAAGTCCATTCCTACTCACAACAGAGTCGAGAAAAACAACTCAAGTGGTGCACTTCTTTAGATAAGCATACAATTTTTCTTACCTCAACACATCTAGCACAACCCTAAGGCACTCCACATGATCTTGCATATTTGTACTATATATCAAGATATCATCAAAATATACAACCACAATTTGCCTAAAAATACATGTAAAACATGATTCATTAATATTATAAAAGTACTAGGTGCATTCTTCAAACCAAATGACATTAGTAACAACTCATACAATCTATATCTGGTTTTAAAAGCGTCATTCCATTTGTCACCCTCTTTCATGCGAATTTGGTGATCACAACTTTTCAAATCAATGTTTTGTAAAAAAGCACAATCTGTTTAGCTTATCTAACAAATCACAAAGCCTAGGAATTGGATGGCGGTATTTTACCATTATAGTATTGATTGCTCAACAATCCGTGCACATCCTCCACGTTCCATCATTCTTTGGCACCAATAGCGTGGACATGGCACATGGGCTCAAACTTTGACGTACATGTCCCTTGTCCAACAACTCCTCCACTTGGCACAGTATTTCTTCGTCTCCTCGGGATTACTCCTATAGGTTGGTCGGTTCTATAGAGTTGCCCCTGGAATGAAGTTAATCTGATGCTCAATGCCCTAATGAATGGCAATCCTTGCAGTCTTTCTTCGGGAATCATGTACTCATACTCCTGCAAAAGACAATGAACTTCGCTTGGTAATGAACCGATGAGATTGTTAGTATTGAAAAGGACCTCTTTGTACATGAGTACAACCAGAGGTTGATGAGTAAATAAACCCCTCTTCATCCCACTCTTTTGGGCTATTAAACTCTCTTTTTTATTCTCCTTTCCTTTTCTCTCAATCTTTTTTTTTTCTCTCAACTTTTCTTTTTCTTCTCTCTCACTCTTAGCCTTTTTTTTTTAGTTTCAAATGATCTTCCAAAACTTGCTTTGGGGTCAGGTGTACAACAAAGATTGGTCTTACATTGATATGAAACGTGTACCTATTGGTGAATTCATTGTGGGTTGCTTCTCGTACATCATATTGCCAAGGCCGTCCAAGTAAGATGTTGCATGCATCCATGGGCATGATGTCGCACACCACTTGGTCATCGTACTTGCCAATGGGTAGGTTCACCTCAACTTTTTTTGTTAGATTCACCTTTCCACATTCATTGAGTCATTGAAGTCGTTATGGCCGTAGGTACTTGGAATTTTTATTATGGGAAAAAATTCACTAAATAAAAAGAGTTACAACGTTCATATTACAAGTAAACTACATTTTTGAAGCTACTAGATGACTATGTAGCTATCTTTGTGCTTTTGTTTGAATCAGAAGTGGTGTAATAGGATGAGGGGTCAGAGGAAATGATCGTGTGACTGTCAGCAATGCAGGCTACCATTAGATGAATTTATGTGTCTTTACCTAGCTAAAACCCAGTTCGTCCTGTATATCTTATAGTGTCGCGGCCTAGAGATTGTTGCAACACTTCCATAAGCAAAGACTTATGACAGTGCAACATTGATTTGCTGACTTTCAACTATGCAGACTGCTAGAGGATACATGTGTCTTTACTGAAGTAGTGAACTAAGCTCTGCATGTTAACCTTATAGGATCGAAGTCTAGCAATATTCAACCAACCGCCCATACCCTGTTATCCTTGTTGTTGTTCGAGTATTGTTGCCAAGTCCCAAGGAGCTCAATAGCATGCTTTTTGAACATTTTCATGGGAAGTGAACGTGATGTACTATTCTGACTATCCAAGCCATATGAGGTCTCTTTTTGAGGGGTGCCCTACTTGTACTTTCAAGAGATGAAGAGATATTAAACTTGCACAGGAGTGATGCAATAAGGGATTAGAGGGAGTGGGTTGAGGGTGAGATAGTACTGTTCAGTTATTTAATGCCAACTATTTGTGAGTCTCTGATGTCCGAAATTTTGTGAGGCAACTTTATACAGCCTGCAGATAGAAAAAAAGGGAGGGAAGCATGATGAAGAAAGCAGAGAATTTGCAAGATTAAAATTCTTAGAGTCAAAGACTATGATTGGACCACCAGTCCTTAGATCCGCTTTTCCGAATGTGGCCTGCCATTGGTTTTTCACATACTGAACCTCATACATGTTTTTGGTCTTAAGAGCCAGTCTACTAGAGAGTAAGAAAACAAATGGTCTGTTCATTTTTCCTTTAACCATAGCCAAGTAGAATGATGTATGATTTGGGTGATCTATGCAGTATTGATCTCCACTGCTTATAAGTTTTTTTTTTATTTCTTGTTTTCCATGCTCAAGGATTAACATCATGTGGTCTTAAAGCATAGAAATCATGCAATGTTGGTGCATGCGTCAGGTTTTGTGGAGCTCCTGATTTACTCATTAACCATTCATATATTCCATTCCAAATCTGCACAACAATCAAACAGTTAGAGAATAAATGAGTGATAAATTCCTGTTCAGTACCTGATTGGCAGAGGGTCAGGTGAGGAATCGTTCATCCCTTATGATGTTCCTGTGCAAAAGTTCAGCTTTGACAGGCAAGGCATTTTGTAGTATCTTCCATCCAAAGACCATTAACTTTTTAGGAGTTAGGGCCAACTTCTCCACCATATACGTGCTAGCGATGTTGGTACAACATTCTCCATCGATAATGACGCTACACATCTTGTTTTGAATTAGACATCGGGTGTGGAAGAGGTTTTTTCATTGATTTTGCTCATCGTGTTTGGCTTATATGTTGAGTACTTGCCTAGTCACTAATAACTTTCCCACCACGACATCTTGCTCAGCCTCCTCATTGGTTGGCTCCTTTTGCTCATCCTCAAACTCGTACTCTCCTCGGCCATTTAGTACCATTGCCCATTTGTTTGTGCCTTGGTTGGCGATGTGTCCCATGCCATGGTAAATAAAATACTTAATATCCCGAGAACAGGAAATATATGGAGCAGTGTTACCTGCGAGTGTTTCAACTTTGGCTTCGTATCCTTTTGGGGCTCGGGTTTGGCCTTCACATTTGACTTAGTGGTGCTTGACTTCCATGGTGTGTAGGAGATCCCTTTCTTTTCAATTGCTCATCTACCTCTATTGCTTGGTAGAGCATATTCGTGATCTCTTCATTATGCTAGAGCTCAATCACATATGCAATCTCTTGGTTGAGCCCGTGAAGAAATCGAGACATGGTGGCCTCATGGTCCTCTTCTATGTTGGCTCGTATCATGGCCATCTCCATTTCATTGTAATATTCTTCTTGATGGGGCTTATCTTATGCCTTCACTGAGTCCAACACCGTCGTTACCTCAAGGCACGTATTGTTGGGTTGTTCTTGTGTTTGCTCTTGGCCTTCCCTAGTCTTCATTCAATCAAGGTGGGCCTGTAAAGGCTCGAGAGCCTCATCCATCATTCTTCTCAATTAGACCCTCTTCTATGAGAACTCGCTGATTAGCTTGGGGTGGGGCTTTGTTTGCCGTCTCCTCAATTTGTGTCTGTTGATGCATGATGTACCTGCAAAAGAAAGTTAGAAAAAAGTAAGTTCTCACCTCTCACTCATGGTGTTTCACTCAAAAGGGTCCTATGTTTGTGTTTGTGCTCAAACCTAGCTCTTTCCACTCTAATGATCTCGCCTATATTGCCCTTACTTGTCAAGTGTCTCCTTGGCCTTTTACTTAACTCTCAATGACTCAACTAGTCAAGTCTAGCGACGAAGTTCTTACAGATTTGAAATTTGATCAAGATTGAGTTGTCCTTTTGGATGTAAATCGGTCAAGCACAAACGAAGATATAAGAAAGCACTTCCTAACTATGAAGAGATCTCTTGTTGTTCGGACTTTTCTTGTCTCTTTTTTGTGTATCAAGATGACTTCTTTTTCTTGGCCATGTATAGATCGACTGTGCTCGTGGTTTTTGTTCTTAACTCTCATTTTTTTGAATCAGCAAGGAAAAGTATTATGAAATTGAACGACAAAATTTTCAAGAGATTTTGACCCCTATACTGTACTGATCTTTAAACAAAAAATCATCAACAAAAGTGCAAACTCACCCAACCAAAGACTCTGATACTAAATGATACAAACCTAGAAAACTTGTGGCTAAACCCAATATCAGTTATTGGTGGTTCATAGTCTAAGATGAAAAAGACAAAGTTTGTTTCAACACTTGATCCCGCAATTATAGTGAGTTTGAAACCAAGGCTACAATTTTGTAAAATAGCCACCACATAATGGAATCCTAAAGAGAGTTTTTCTCAACCAAGAATTAAGGATAAGGTCGTAAAGAAATATGCAATTAGAAAAATCAAATGATAAACTAGATATGTCAAAAGAGTTTTTGTAAAAATCTAGGAGGCACAACCTCAAATACTTTGATTCAATCACAAAAACTACTCTAGAAGTCTGGATTAGATCTTCCTTTATAGGCCAAAAGTTTTGCCATCAAGCTTAAACTAGATACATGAATTCAATTAAATGTGAATAAAAGCTAGGTTTGACCAAGAAGCTTTTGGAATCTAGATTCATCTCATGTTCTTAACTCTTGGCCAAGGTTTCAACCTTCAACTTCCCTAGTGCATGGAGTCTTGTTCCTTCATTTAAAAAAACCCTTGACCAACCTCAAGACATTGTAGAGTTGAGCATTATGTTGCCTCCATGCATTGTGTGCATGACTTCGGGTGGGCCGATCACACATATGTATTGGGCTCGAATGTCTTGTGAAATTGGGCCACTTTCTACTTTTGTAATTAAAGTCCATTGGTCTTTAATTAATCCCAATAGATTCTTCTTGAAAAGCCTAACTCATGAACGCGTGATTGGGCCGCTCGGCCATACCAAGTGATCCGTTTTAATCACGACCTCTCAAGTTGCATCTCCGTCGTTTGTCTCATCATTGTTGCCTTGTAGTGAATCCGAGACCACATCATACTTCATCTAGATCCAAAGATGAAAAGAGTTTGACCTATATAATCACGACAAGGTTTTTACTAATCAAGCGAAAGAACCAAAAGTCATAGACCATTGTCTCTTAGGATATTCAGAATTCAATTATCTTATACGTTTTTATCTTTGTGTTTTGATACAAGTATCTTTGGCTAACGGAGATTATATATCTCATTCATCGAGGTTCGTCCTATGTAGAAATGTTTTTCCACATATAGGTGTTTCCATCTAGGCGTCACTACACCAACGGCCTGCATCAACCATTTCCTTCACAATGATTTTTGCACAATTCCAATGGTCATAGAAAATCTTGAGATCCAAACTAAAATCTTTTTGGAACTTAATTTGTACAACCACAAACTTCAAAAGGAGGGGTACTTTTGATTCATGCTCGACTATTTTCCTTGCCTAGGTTTTGCAAAGGGTGGGTTCTATCCTGATTGATCATCTTTATTTCTCACATTATTTACATGCTTTATTTATACATGTTTAATGGTATTTTGATTTATTTTTTCTATGAGTTGAGTTATTAACCATTATATGTTTATATTGCAAGTTTGTATAAGTTAGGTTTTCACTCTGTTTTGGGGAAAGGTCAATGTGTGTCTAGCAAATTTCATTGAAAGACTGAGACTCAATTGGGAGAAAATATAGGGATAGTGGCGTGAAATCCCCCATCTAAGTATTCCTTAAGCCATGTCCTAATAAAGTTTACCCTGAAGAATCACACCAACGGGCCAATGGCAAATCTGTGAGAGAGTAGTGTTCCTTTAAAGAGCCTGACCCTTAGTAAACACATTTGAATACACTTTATCAGACCTCAATGAAGGTGAGTAAAAACATCCAGTAAATTTCATCCATAAAGAATTACCTAGACGTTTTCTAGGATTTTAGGTTAGTTCTAGTAGGTAGGTTATTTTTAGTTATTAGATAATTAAAATAGCCAATCGTCCTTTACTTGCTTTAATTTTTCATAGACTAATGATTAGGACAACGAACTCTAGGTGTAGAAGCAACCCAAATCCTTGAGAGATTCAACCTCGGGTAGCTTGAAGTTCTATATCGGCTCGTATACTTACGAGTTACTCTTGTTGTTATGAGAGTGATATTAGCTCCGCCTCGCTCATCCAGGTGCTTAATCTTCCAAAGTTGCACAAGATTTTGAAGACTAGGGCGCCCGCCAGAACTAACAAGACGCCCACCTTTGAGGTTGCACAATTAGAGGCTCCCACCTAATGCCAATTCCGAGTGCCGCTTGACTGATTTTTGGCCACGAAATTCTTGTCTTTACTTCATTTAACGTAGTACTATACAAACCTACAACTCACATAGTAACATTCCAGTAACTCTTTAGTGTATTCCAACTAGGAACCCACCAATGTGATGTTTTGATGTTTTACAATACACCCCAAAACCTTTCATATATATGTCTGTGAACCCATAATTATATTTGAGTGCTTGAAGAATCAAATAATTCAATTTGTTCCATAAACTCTTCCTTGATTAAATTTCAACCCCTGAATAGTTTGATGTTAATGTGTGTAACCCTATATGTTTCTCAATAACTTGGCAATGGACCATGAATAAACATACTCATATTATAGTTAATGAATTAAACTCCTTTAATTCATTAATCCATAATTCATGTTCATAGACAATTAGTGACATCTAGCAATATGACCTGGCCACCCAAGTATTGATAATAGTCATGTGGGAGACTATCCCTTTCAAGAACTAGTTCCCATGTAATTCCTATCCCTTTACCTGGATCATATCTCAATCTAGCATAAAGAGGTTATTTGTCATCCTATTTGATATGTACTTTAATATTTCTTGTACTGGAGATCATGATCCTTGAATATTGATTAGAAACTCTTTTCTAATTAAACTCCTGCTTTGATAAAAGGCTTCATCATGATCTCTTATAAATGGTCATATGAATATCTCCTCTTAACTATTTATGACTAGTGAATCCTTTATTGATCACTCACAATCCTTCCGTACTTCATATCACTCCCAAAACTATCCATTGTTTCCTATTTAGAATGTATTTCAACTATGTTGTTGATATGAATCCTTACCGAACTTGTGGCAAAACCCCACACCAATTTAATATTCAAAAAAATAGATTTGAAAAGGACAAATTTGTTGTGCTTTCGCCTGAAGACAACTTGTGTCAACCAACGAGAAGTCACAAAAAGTGTAACCGAGAACGCCACCAAATAACCCCCTGAAGATAACCAATGTATCAACCAAGAATTAAGGATAAGTTC
>JAOWBN010179285.1:0-17305 GCA_028565015.1 Pinguicula moranensis
CCCTACCCTACCCTACTCTATCCAATTGTTAGAAAATGAAATATTATAGTCCGTATCTTACTTGTCTTAAAAACAATTTATGGTACATTTCTACAGAGTATTCCAAACCATCTGCGACTGCGAATCCATCACTACTAATCCTCTGTTGAATACTGGGGAATGAACAAGTTTGAAAATTGGCCATAGGAGTCTCCCAACCCAAATGATATAGCGTACGATGGATTTGAACGCACGAATGCACGAAAGATAGTTAAAATGATCAAAATATCTTTAAATACTAACACGAATTTTAGGTCATTTGTCATCCCAACCTATCTCGAGTCGTGACTCATGCACTGCCTCCACTCTGCATTATCTGTTATTTGTGGGATCCTAGCCTAGCCTAACCTAGTCTCCTAGAAACGAAGACGAGCATTTTCAGATTGAAACAATCGAAACTTTGACAATGAAATTTTAAATTCTCATACACATCTTTCAAGAAAGATGATACATAAAAAAAGAAAAAATCATGACAACTCTTCAAAACATGATCACGTAATTCAATTATTTACCAAAAAAATTCCCAGTCGCTCCATCTTCCCCTGCCTCTGTAACTCATGATTGAAGCCAGGAAATCGTTGAGAAGTGAGTCTTGCCTTGTCTTTCCACCATGAAAGCTCCTGCAGTTTGTTCAAGCTCTAACGGAGGAACACAGTAGTAGCACTGGTGGCTCAACTCTTGCTGCTGCTATTCATGGCGAAGTGGTTTCAATCTTGTTGTTTTTGAGGCAGTCAGGTGCACTTTCCTCAATAGTGATCTGCAATGACTTTCGAAGATTGACACAAATCCAATTGATTATTGTTGGGAAATATTTCATATTAGGTGAAAACAAAAAGTATAATACAAATAGGTAACAATATAAGATTGATATGATTTGGATTGAGAATCTGTAATGAGAGGAGAGAAGATAATCGATCTACTAAAAAATAACATTATTGTGATACAATAGATACACAAAAAATAATTAAACGCAATTTTACCCAATATATTTCTAATTAGACAACATAGAGATAATCTAAAAATACTCAAACTTCCTGTACACAAAAACTCTATGCGCTTGCTCAAAACATAACCATTTGATGGACTTTTTTTCACAAAGAAAACATATCTTTTTTAATTCTTCCACACCATTAACAAACTACCACAAATTCTCTAGGTGGCATACTGCATTAGTTTCCATGAGTCTTCCCTAACTCCAAAACTTTTAAACTTTCGCGATTTTTCAACCACCATGGTTCAAGTTACTTGAACTTTTATCCAAAGTTTAAACTGCAATCTTTCAGTTCCTCAAAATTCATATCCGTTAACCAAAATATCAAGATTGTCTTCATATTGACTTAATAATATCGCAAACCTGACCCAAACCGCAAAGATTATGTGGCCATATCAATAAGAAGATAAACCAAGTAGTTAGTAGTGTTATTTCAGATATCCTAATTACAATTACATAAAAATAAGGGTATCACAATATACTGGAACACAAGCTACTTCAAAAATTTAGCTAAATAAATAATGAAAAAAATACTCTTAACTATCCCCAAAACCCACGCACGATTTGAGCAAAAATCGTTTTATACACTGAACAATAGACAAAAAAATACGCTAACAATCCCCTAAAGCTACGTTGTTGGATCATGTAAACGGTATAGATTGGGATATAATAAAGTTTAATTATAGAAGGAAAAAAAAAATTACGACAGCAATTATTCCCGTCAAATCCGGCTCTGGGGGCTCCAAAGCCAAACTTCTCTTCATGAGCCCATTAAAAAAAATCGGCCCATAAATTTGATAAAATTCATCTGGTACCTTTAGGATTTAATGCATCATAATTTCAGGAGATTCTTTTTATTTTATTTTCCGGGTTTGTCCTTTCCAGCAAAGCATCCATCCCATTAGTCCATTTGATGTATCTGAATGCATTTTCAATTATGAAACCAGTAAGATGCAATATTTACATGTTATATCTTATGAATATTTGTTCTTTTCTTAAGGTAGAGCTACAAAGGGCTAATAATTGTGAAATCGTACTTACAAAAGTTAAGGTTCCTTTGGCAGACATGATGGTAGGCTAAACTTCATTCTGTTCACCTTTCCATTTTCGTTCATCTTATCTTCAAAATCCTTACTTATCCTTTGTTGCAATCCAATTTATTCAATGAGGAATATGAATTACTTCATCGTGTTTCCGTTTGATCACTTCAATCATTTCATCTACGTTGCACAGAACGCTGTCCTTGCTTTGGATAATTCAGCATTGGACATTGATCAGGTAGATAATCTGATTAAGTTTTGCCCAACCACAGAAGAAATGGAACTCCTTATCGTATTGTGGAGCCCTTATTGTTATCTTTCCAGGCTTTCAGTAATATGTTTTCTTTCAAAACTACAATGGTGACAGGGAAAACCTTGGAAAGTGTGAACAGGTACATTGCTCTTCTTTTCCATCCATTGAACAAGTTGATTAGGATAGCACAACACTTTCGAGTTTGATTCATCTTATTTCTTCTTCAGTTTTTTTGGGAGTTGACGAAAGTTCCACGCCCTGAGTTGAAGCTGAGAGTCTTCAATTTTAAGATTCAGTTTCCCTCGCAGGTTGGAAGATAATGCAGCTCACAACATGCCGTCTTTCTTCATTTTTCCTTCATGGCACTCGCTAATTCAATCTTTGATCGGTCTTACATTCATATACAGTTATCAGATTTGAGAAATAGTTTAAACATTATCAACTTTGCATCTGAAGAGGCAAGAGGCTTTTCGTTATTTTTTCTACTCTTTTTTCTCCGCACTCCCGCAGCATACCTGAAGAATGTTCTTCATCAGGTCAGAAATTCTGTCAAGTTGAAAAGAATCTTGCAAACTACACTTTCTCTGGGCAATGCTTTAAATCGTGGAACAGCAAGAGGTGAGTACGAAGAATATATTTGGAAATTTTACAGCTTTAGAAAATGCTCCTGTTTCATTAACTTATTACCACTATAGATGAACATCCTTACCTTTATTCTCAGGTTCTGCTGTAGGATTTCGCTTGGATAGCCTTCTTAAACTTACCGAAACAAGAGCAACAGACACGAAGCTAACTCTTGTGCATTATCTTTGCAAGGTATCCGACTCTTTCAGGTCTTTTTTTCCTTGTTATATTATCAGAATTAGGCTTTTTTAACGTGACTTCTTTTAACTTAGGTACTCGCTGAGAAGTTACCTGAAGTACTTGACTTTCATAAAGACCTTGTAAGCTTAGAGGCTGCAACAAAGGCATCGTTCTCTGACTCACATATTCTTTTCATTTTACAAGAATCCAAAAGTTTTTGGTTGCCATGGACAGTTTTTCTTGTGCAGATTCAGTTGAAGTATTTGGCTGAGGAAATGCAGTTCATTAGAAAAGGCCTTGAAAAAGTTGCTCAAGAACAAACAGCTTCTCTAAATGATGGTCCAGTTTCAAATCACTTTTGCAAGGTACAACTTGGCTTGATCACCTCAATTTTGAAAATAATCTATAAATCTTCTAGTTAAGCATCATTCTATCGTGTATTTTAGATTTTGAAGGAGTTTCTTGTCTCTGCCGAAGTAGAAGTGAGATCAGTGGCGTCTCTTTATTCTGAAGTGGTAAATTTTGAATCTTGTCAGCTCTTGAATGCCATCTGATTGCTATCCTCCCCCTCACCTCCTTCCATAGACTGCAAACACCACGCATAGGTCTCCATAGAAAAGTTTGATGAATATGGAGTTTTGTTTAGGGAAGGAATGCTGATGCATTGGCCATCTATTTTGGGGAAGATTCAGCTGGTTGCCCGTTTGAGCAGGGTATTCTTTCTTTTCCTTTTGTGTCTTTGAACAGTAAGCATAAGTCTGCTAAGTGATGTGGCCATTGCATTTTTATTTCATTAGTATCAACTTGATCATCAGCATCAGCTGATATGTTTCATGCAAAGTAGTGCTGATTCTTCATGCTCGGTTTATGTTCCTGCAGTTGTCTCAACTTTGTTAAACTTCAAGAGGGTGTTTGAACGGGCTTATGAGGAAAACCGCCAGCAAATGGAACTCGAGAAGAAGAAACTACTGAAAAGAGAAGAAAACAGGAACACAAATAAGAATATGATGGCCGGAACAAGAAAACACCAAGACCCATCTATTGTTTCAGAGTCAAATCTGATGTAATCAACCGATGAGTATATTCTTAAGTAACAGCCTTTGAATTTGACAAACTATCATCTTTCTCATCAGGTACCTCATGTAGTGCTTCTTCGTGTAATGAAGAAACCATTTGGTCAATTTAATGGGAAATTGCTGAACTGCAGCATTGTCCATAAAGCTCTGAATTTTATTGCATATCATACGATTTTTAGATATTATACAGTCTCTTTGATGAAGCAAATGTCAAGCCCCACTTGCATAAGAGAGCCTCGTGAAAGCTCTTCAAATCCTTTACCCCAGCCACCCACCCTGCTCCTTCTTTTGACAGTTTTCTATGAAAATGGACCTACTTGTTATCAGTTGCAATTCACAGACCCAATAGGAAATCCGGTTACTCCACAAAATGAATTGAAACTAAAGCAAAGGATATTAAACCCTAGCAGCTAGCTAACACTTCCTTTCTGAGCCCGAACTCGTCAACAAGAACATCCAGCGTGATTGTCGGCTTTTCAACTCCTTTGGCATACGAAGCAAAAATTCGGGAAAAGTCATAGCTTTGGATACCCCATTGACTTCAATATCAGACAACCACAGTCAAGGACTAAAGCAAAGGAAGGATTGGTGGGCAGTGGGTTTATTATAATAATAGAATAGAATACAATAAACCAAGGAAAGATTCCTTCTGTGCCCGAAAATGGAGAATTTACTTGGTTTTCCCTATGGCTTTAACATTCTGTCTCAGTCTGAATAGATTCAATGAGGAAGAAAATCAATATCTATCCTCTCGTCTCGGCAAACAAAGATTTTGATGGAATAAAACAAGAAAATGGCATGGAAATTGGAAGCCTTCTTTTGGGTTCTTTATTATTGTGAGAAAGAAACAAGTGATGGAGCCTGGCCTGGTGATGATTCTCCATATGAGGCAGTTTTCTCACTTTTTCCTCTTCAGAATTCAATTCCCTGTTCGTCTATGCAACAAACAACTGCACGCCTTTTTCTTTTCCCCACCCGTGACGTGACACGGTCTGATCATGACACCACTTTATTTTTTGTCAATGGCACTTGTCCTTTTGCTTTACTCTTTGTCAACCAAACAGCAAAGATTCTTTGGGTACAATATAAAAACAAAGAGCAGCAACCTACACACTGAAGAAATCACTGTCCTGCACTGAGAAATGGAGGTGTCGAGGAGAATCGAAAAGAGAAAGCTGGTACAGATGAATACGGGAGATGATGAGACGAAAGGTTCAATATTTGGTTTGGATGAGGTGAATCAAGATCTGTTGGAGAGAATTCTTTCGTGGCTGCCAACATCTTCCTTTTGCCGACTATCTTCAGTCTGCAAGAGATGGAAATCTGTGGCGGATTCAAAAACTTTTCGCGTCGCCTGCTCCAGAGTTCCACAAAGGGATCCATGGTTTTACATGGTGGATTCTCGGCCCAAAACAGACCAACACCCCGCTATCTTCGACTTGTCGGAAAACAACTGGAAGAAACTCAATTCATTGCCTCGGAAACGACTAAAACAGAACCAAGATTTTTACTCCGATTTCATCCCTGTCGCCACCTCCGGCGGACTGATTTGCTTCCACGGTGCTTGTGGTGGGGATTTTGCTGTCAGCAATCCCATCACGGGTTCCACCCGCCAGCTCAACCCATTTTCTCCAGTCATGAAACAGCCCTATAGAGCCATTGCCCTGAAATCCAATTCCGAATCTTTCAAGCTGTTCATCGTCTCAGGCGAAATTCCAAAACTCACATTCTGGGAATACAACCCCAGGGCTGATGAATGGGGAACGGAAACTGCTCTGACCAGAAAATCAGCCGACCCAGACGAAGATTGCACGCATTATTTCTTGAACAAATGCGGCAACGTGGTGTCGACAGACATTCAGAGGAATCCATCGAAACAATACTCTTCAATTCTCACAATTCAAGGCCACGAAGAAATGCTGTACTTTTTAAGCTCTTCTGGGTCGGTGGTGGCTTGCAATCTCACTACCAGATTCTTCTTCTTGTACCCCAGGCTGCTGCCCTCTTTCTCAGAGTATTCAATAGACCTCGTTGAGTGCTCAGGGAAAATGCACGTCGTCCTGCTGTCAGAATTTCTCGAAACCGCGAGCCTTGGAGTTTGGTCATGGGATGAAAATGCCCAATTTTGGATACGGGAAGCGTCCATGCCGCCATGTATGTCTGACGGGTTGTATGGCAAGAATGTGGACATCAATTGTGCAGGCGCTGGACGGCGGATCCTGGTTTGTGCGAATTCTTCCGAACTCTGCGGCTACTTCCTGTGTGATCTGGATGCGAATGATTGGGTTGAATTGCCAGATTTCAATAGAGACGGAGAAGAAGATCGACGAGAATTTGTATGCGCATTCTCGTTGGAGCCCAGAATTGAAGCCTCCATCTGGATTCTTGGGGAAGGAGAGAAACGGTGCCAAATCAATGGAGTTGCCTGATTACACTGTATATGTTTTTTCTGTATAAAGGCCTGTATATCTACATTTGGGCCAGACCACTATCACTTTCACAAAGACAAATCAAGTTTCCATTCTTGGGCCAGGTGATCGTGTAAATACAGCCCAGCAAATGATTTAACAATATATAATATATATATATATATATGTAATAAACTACTACTACTACTTCTGGAAAATAAAATACCCCCTTCGAACCTCGTCGGAAGTTTCCTTTTCGTGTCGATTTCAGGCAGCAGGTGATGGGGTTCCTGACTCGTCCAATTCTACCATGTAATTGATCATTACAGCCAAGCCAGTTGCAGTTGCAGGTCTCTCAGAATTTGTCATCGTACAGTTTGGTCCCTGCACATTGAACAGGGATTGAGGGTCCAGGCTTCTCATTGGACGCAACTTGTGAGTGGGACGGACTCTTCAACTTCAAGTCCCTGCAAGTTAGTTGGTCTTACCACTTACAGAGGCAAGGGGCGGTGCTCTGCTGCCATCGCTTGTGGGATGTGTCATGCAAGGGGTAGATTATTGAATAAAAGAAAACAATAAAAAATAACTAAATATAAAAACAGGTATTCTTTTTTAATCCTCTACTCTAGTTTTATGGTGATCTAAGTTTGTTAGTAAATCAATATAAGAATTTTATATCCTTATTCTGTGTCCCACACTAAACTGCTATTTTTGTTTCACTGTTATATCATTTCCATTTTTCCACTGTCAAGAAGCAATTATTTTCTTATAATTTTTTGTGGCTGGTCCACTCTAATGGATCTGATCTTACCCTCTACTCCACTGTCCTCATCCCCGTTGAAATCCATGGCTCTTACGTCTTCCTTCGTCGTCATCTTCTTCTCTCTCAATAATGGGACGGGATGGGATAGACTTTATAATTTATGTATTTATTTATTTATTTTTTAACGGAAACCATCTGTGTCAACCAAATGCGGTGGTTTTTGGATGTTTCTCCACAAATGGAGCAGCAGCGATGCGGGATTGCTGCTTCTCTTTCACTCCCACTGTCCCCACAGCATTTTATTTTACAACGAGCTTTTGGATTCTGGTTTCATGTAATGTAATCATTTGACGTGAAGAATAATCAATTCTAATCATGTTCTTTAAAAAAGAAAATCCGAATCTGCTGTACAAACCTAGTTTAAACCACAAATGATACAGCACACGAATTGGAGACCACGAACGTACGAACGGGACGAAATGACTATTTTATCCTATGTTAAACACTGTTACGAATTTTAATATAAGGACAAAATAATCATTATCCCGTTTGTACGGTATTGTGCTTCGTGCGCTATATCATTTTTAAGTGTCAACCACCACACGAAATACTTGATTTTTCACCCCTCAAGCCTAAAGGCTCAAGGTATGGACTGTGGAGCCTTTCTGTCTTATTTTAATTTCGATGGAGTGGAGGGGGTCCAGTCCAAGATCAGACTCATGGTGGTTGGAAAAGATCCTCTTATTGTATTTATCAAAACTAAATATCATGTCAGCAGTCATCTCAAGCCCTCAAGTTCCTATGATAATTGATAACTATCTAATATGAAAATGATGACCCAGTTTACTTGTCAACTTTTGAAACACTAGAAATGATATAGCCCCACGAAAATTTAGCATATAAATAGCATCAATGGAAGCAAAATAATCATATTATCATTGTGTTAAACATTAATACGGTATTCAATGGGCAAAATAATCATTTTGCTCTTATTTATATGTTCGTGGACTATATCATTTTCGTTGAAACACCTATCATCTATTTCTTTTGAATTTCCATGTTATTTTATGTTTTTATTCTTTAATCATAGTGATGACTTAGGACTCTTTTTTAATATAAAAATAGAAGGAAACCTTTGTTTTGTGGTTTGCCATAAAAGGCATAACCGGGGTGAAGAAGAAAAGAACCTCGGCTTGCTGCAAACTATTTATACCGACCACGAGCAACCCTCGTCTCCATCTCTATCTCCATCTGGACATTTCTGCATTCTGTACTTTTGTCCAACAGAATCAAAGGGAGAAAAAAAAAGCATTAAAAAACAGAGTTGAAATCCTTGATGAGTTCCAAAGCCCATCCTCTATCCATTTTACTGGGACTCTCTACAAAAATTTGAGTGCAGTGCAGCGAAGATGAGGGAAAAATCATCTACAACAAAATCTAAAACCTGTCTTCAAAAACACGGAGACACCCATTTGTCGGGTGCTTACATTCGAAGCCTCGTCAAACAATTGACCTCTGCAAGGACAAAGGATTCATCTTCATCAGACTCCAAAGATGGGGACAGTTTTGATGGAGAGGGGGGATCGAGCAAACAGAGTTTGCCCGGTTATGATGGTCCGGAGGAGAAGATGGAGAAATCCAATGAGCCACCTCCACAGCACAAGAAGCAGGTCAGGAGAAGGCTTCATACCACCAGGCCGTACCAGGAGAGGCTACTCAATATGGCTGAAGCAAGGAGAGAAATAGTAGCTGCACTCAAGTTTCACAGAGCTGCAATGAAACAACGGCTGCAGGGTGGTGGGGAATCAGGGCCCGAAGGTCAGACATTCGGGCCGTTTTCTCATCAACTTTCTTCAAGTCATGAAATCATGTTGAAGTCGAGGAGGATCCCACGATTTTGTGATGAAAATTATCCAAATCACATCACCCTGACTGACAATTATCTCCCGGGCGATTGCTCTCCCTATTCATGGCCCGTTTCCCCTGTTCCACCACCACCGCAATTTGTCCATGAAAATCTCAATTTCGTTCTCCCCAGCCAGACACTCGGTCTGAATCTGAATCTGAATCTGGAAGATTTTAACTGTCTGGACACCGATACCTTCCCATGTGGGAAAAAATCCTGTTCCATTTTTTCATCGTCTTCTTCTTCATCTCCTCTTTCGGCCACGGTCAACGAAATCCCATGCATGGCGGTACCGGTTTCTGCTGCGGTGGAGGTGAACCAATCTGGTGATTGGCGTTCTCATCACGCGATGGATGATAAGGAGCTGGCGGAGATCAAATCCATTGGCGAGCAGCATCAGATGGAGTGGAACGATACTCTGAATCTAGTGACTTCTGCCTGGTGGTTCAAGTTTTCCAACACGATGGAGATCGAGAGGAATGATGATGGCAAGTGTGAGGATCTTGTGGAATCTCCATTCGATGAGGTGATGGAATTCCCGGCATGGCTCAACGCGAAAGAGGAAAACTGCTTGGAGCACGTCAATGAAGATTACTTTCCTGCTCTGCCATGGTGAGTGACTAGTGAGAGATTATTTTCTCCCAAAATCTAACTACGCGTTAATGCAGAGCAATTGTGTAGTGTTTAACAATACAACTCAAGTGATGTTGTTTTGCAGCATGGAGATTGAAGAGATTGAAGGAATGGATGGGGAATGGTTGGCCTGACAGAGAGAGAGAGAGACAATTTGTTTCTTATTCATGTCGTTTCTTCTAGTGAATCACAATCCTTGAGTCGGTGATTTTTTACCATGCCTGTGGCACCCGGGATTTTCTTTGTTGCTCAATTTTCTGAGCTCTTGCAAATAAGACTTTGCTTCAATGTACAATGAAACTGGCAAAACAAATAAGACATTGGGTTGCATAGTAATGCGCAAGTTTCAACTTATTGAATATCATAAGGACTACCAAATGCAACTTCGTTAACATCTTCCCAGTTCCCATCACTGATTCATAGATATTTTAACTTTGCTATGAGAGTTGTTGCTGTTACTTATTAAAGGACACCCTTTATAGTTTATATCTTTGAACTGAGTGTTACAGATTTTTGTTCTCATGGACTCGGCACAGTTTTATATCTTTGAACTGAATAAACGAATCAATTGATGCAGATGATCAAGCTTTATCGCAAGGATTTCCCTCACAATTCCATCCACTCCCTGGATTGATGCACTGTGAGACCCTATATCCTTCAGAGGTATGGTATCAGACATTAACTCGTCCTTCTTTAGGTGTGATGATGGAGTTTGTTGAGTAGGAAAGTTATCTACAGATACAGAGTAATAATGAAGCCATATTCCTTTGAATCAAACAACTGAAATAATAGTTTGATGTTCATAAGAAACGCTTTATCGAATCCCATTTCCCTTCAATACATTCTAATTCCTGTAGTATTGTAAACACTTAATCCAGAGACAAACACAAACAATTCAATCGAAATATTATTGAGACAGAGCAGCACATGCTTCAAGAATCAGGCTTGGAGATCCCCCAGAGGATACCTGTCAACGCAATCAAGCCAGGGGTTCCTCTCCGGCCTCTTTACCCTTCGCATTGCCTTCCAAACCACACTGTTGCACTTGAAACCTGACCCGAAAGCCAGCTGCCAGACGCGATCTCCCCTTTTCACCCGCTCCTTGGCTTCCAAATAAGCGAGCTCGTACCAGATGCTGCTACTGGACGTGTTGCCGAATCTGTGCAGGACAGCCCGTGAGGCTTCCAGATTCTCATCACTCAGTTTCAAGTTCCTCTGCAGTTCGCTGAGCACAGTTTTGCTGGCAGCGTGCATGCAGAAATGCTCGAATGCGAGCTTGTAATCGGGGATGTAGGGCTTCGTGGGCTGTGAGTTTGCGCCATTGCCGGAAAGGAGTTTCCAGGCAAGTGTGGAGAAGAAGAGGAGTTGCTCGGATAACGGCAGCACCAGGGGGCCTAATGTGGTGATGTTGGTCTTGATCGCATCTCCACCAATTTCAATCAAATCTCTGCTCACCTTGAGGCCTTTAAACTTTTCACCATCTTCTTCTTGGTAAATGCTCCTGTGGATGGAAATGGAATCATATAAGATAAGGGATAATGAAATCAAAGAAATTAATGAAAATTAGAAGCAGGGCAAAGGGTACAAGTGTGAGTAGGAGAATTTCCCTGTACCTGAAACTCCGATCATCCGCGCCCTTGTGTGTCCTGACGATGTGCTCGAGTCGGTACTTTGAGCGGCTGAAGTCACGGCGGCGATTGGAGAGCAGTACGGCGGAGCAGCCCATCCGGAAGAAACAATTAGGGATCAGCATCGACTTATCCTTCCCCGGGTACCAATTGTACCCGACCATTTCCGTGCTCACCACCACGGCGTAGCTGTTAGGGTTTGCCTGAAGCATATCGCGCGCCAAATCGAGGGCAATTATGCCGGCGCTGCATCCCATCCCACCCAAATTGAAGCTCAAAATATTCCCCCTCATCTTGTAGTGGTTGATGATCATGGCGGAGAGAGACGGCGTCGGATTGAACAGGCTGCAGTTCACGACGAGGACACCGACGTCTTTCGGCCGTACGCCGGACTTTTCGAAAAGTTCGTCCAGTGAGCCGAATATGACGGCGGAAGCCTCGGCACGGCCTTCTTTCATGGTTGCGGTATTTCCCGGCGACTCGATGGACTTGGGAACGTATGTTTCGTCTCCGATGCCGGAGGATTGGAGGATTCGCCTCTGAAATTCCAAGGTTTCGTCATCGAATTTTCCAGATTTACGGGCAAGTTCGATGAACTGATCCTTGGACACCTGCATGCATGGAAATACGAATTAAAATTTAAATTTTCCACCTCGACATAAATTGTATAATATATCTTGAAATTGACCGATTAAGCATCGTACCTTGAGATCCTCACTTGGCTTGTAGCAAGCAAAATCCAGAAGATAAACAGGACGCGGACGAGACATGAAGTAGACTGAAAGAGTAAACACTAACAGAGCAATAAAAGCGACCACGGTTGCCAGATCGTACCCCGCGGCGCTGTCCCAGATCCTCCGCCACAGTTCCTCCCTACTCAGGCTCCCCACCTCCGCCCCAAATACTAACACCAACACGGGAACGGTGGCGAGGTATACTGCGTGATTTATCAAGTAATGGTAACCCAACTTCACATACTTGAGCTTAACGGAATTCAAAAAGTCCGGCAGCCTACGACGCACTCTAACCGAGAAGGTCATGGATCCTGCATCTGGACCCGACGACTCAATTCCCCGGTTGAGTATCTCCGTGGAGAGGTGGTCTTGCTCACCCGCCATGGCCAGAAGAAAAACCTATCACACACTCACACACACTCTGTGTCTTCCTTGTTTGTTCTGGTTGTTGTTCTGTATTTTCTTTCCTGTAGTATTGATTGAGATGAGAAGTGAGATAGGTGATGTATTTATTGTTGCAACATGGGAGTTGGGCCGGTGGGGATGGTGGCGGAGTAAATGCTGACACCCGAGCGAAGTTGTGCAGTTGGTTAGCTAATTTCAAACAGCCATCAATTCGAGCATTTATAGTAGGTTAACAAAATTGGACTGGACTGGACGACTTGTTACTTGTTAGGTCGTGGAGACAGGAAAAACTGTGCCACAAATGAAGTTGCATACAAAAAATATGATAGTCATTTGACATGTGGCATGACATAGGGAGTATCGAACTCGAACCTTTTAATTATTAGCAAAGATGATCTATAACAAACAAAAGTTGATTTGGTCTCACCCCAACTGTTTGATTCACAAGAAAACACCTAGCACTTGTTTCAACTTTCACCATCACCTGTAGCTGTAGCCTGCATGTGGGGGATGAGCTCAATAAATAGGGACGCGTTGACATATTGATTATCAGGTCGATCAACGGGTTAAGCTATTGAGACCATGTGCCGTTCCATTCCAAGTGGCTCTAACGACAAGATTAGTTACAAAATTAATAAGAATCGCCTATGGCTATGGGGGTTCAACAAACTACAATAAATCAACCTTCAGGGTCGTGAATTCAGAAATACGTCACGTGCGGTGGAGTTATTTACACAATACAGTGGAAATAGGAGTCGGTTGGGTGCATTGGGCACTTTGAAAAACTTCCCATTTCGACGGCATGGAAACCGGAAACGAAGTTCCTGTCAACATAAAGAAATCAAAATTTGATCTTTATAAAAAATAATGGCGTAGCGTCAAATAATAAAGAGGTAGCATATGATCTGGGTAGGTGCCAAATAGTTATCGACCCCTGATCTGACAGGGGTTGGCAATAGTCAAATGCAAGTCAAGGACGTCAGAATTTTAGATAGAGTTAGGAGCCGACGAAAATGATAAGCAGATTTTCTCGATACCAACTGGCTATGCCACGAGTTGTGAGACCATTGAATTTTGCGCGTCCGGATGATGATTATTGACGCTTGGATTGTGTGCTGGAGAAATGAACTACGCAAACTCCTTCAGATCTGTGAAGCTGCTATGCTTACTGTAAGGGACCTCAGATCTGATCAAGTACAATGATCATCAGTCAATAATCAGTATAGTCGTCCTTGTGAGTACCATTGAAGACAAACTTAGTTTCATACTGGAACTCACCTGATTATGGAGCCCTGCCGCCATTTTTTCCCTGTCGACTTCTTTCCTTTGCCATAAGACCAGCCAGTGGGGGAGAAAGATACAATGAGATTATATCTTCCCTGTACAGAGGATGGAGGAAATAACTACATAAACCAGGAAATTATGAAGCAAGGTGCAGTTTGCTTCAAGACAAAAAAACAAATAGTTATGTCCATTGACCATGTACTGGTAAGACATTTGCTTCAATCGTTTGAAACTTAGCAGTAGCCCACACGGGAACTAAGTGAATATGGCTCTCCTGTTCATTCAACGTAAATCATTGCATGTCTTCCAGTCCTAGACATTCGAGCATTCGTAGTTTGGCTGCAGTCACATAGACTTTCTTATGGAGAACTATAGCAACTTCCATGAACAGCCTTTCTTTTCCTATAGCGAAAAAGAAATAAGAATCAGGTACTGAAGGAGAGAACATTATTAGGGATTAGGAAGTTTTCATTCTGCCCCCGATGAGAATAGATACTACCAATGGAATAGCTTCGAATCGAGAATAATGTATTTGGGTTGAAGGCTTCGGCTTGGATTGCATCGATGACAATTTGGCCGTTCCGGGAAGTCATACTGCCACACGATGATCATAAACCATTAAGAAGAAGAGAATGAGGTTGATGAATGTTACATGTTTAGTTACAGTAAATACTCATAACTTGTGGTACAAGAAGCAATAGATGGTCATGGAAAATGTAGACAAAACAGAATTATCTTCTGCAGAAGCAGGCTATTGAATGTTTTTTTGATTAGAAATCCATTTACCTTGGGATTGCAGTAAGTTGTGTCAAGGATGAGAGTGTAGACTGGACAAGCTTGCAAGAAATTAAGTTCTTTCATTTCCTCGGAAAATTGGAAATCTCCAGTATGCAATACAGGCTGAACATATGAACAGCAGAATCAGCATCAGAAAGCACTGAAAGAACACAATTTAGAAGAAATGTTCCGGCAAATTTGGTACATACCTTACCATTAGGCGGCTCAAACAGAATTAAGATAGCACCAGGGCAATGATTTGCATCAAAGGAAGTCACATCAAATTCCTGAGATATTGATCTTTTGGTTGGGAGGCAAAACTCGAACTTCCTCCATTGGAATCCCAATTTTTAGTTTAACTAGCTTTGCTGTAATTGAGGAACAATATACCACCCCATGACAGAAGGACTTGGTAAGTCCTTGATAATCTGCAAAAAGCAACGAAATAGATATCTTAAGCCCAACAATGCTCACATCTGAGTTCTGATTATCTATTGATAGAGATTTGGATATTAAGTAGAAGAGATTTCTGAGTCGAAGTTCCATATATCAGAAGACGTACCCCATCATATTACTCGGTCAGTGGCATCTAAGTGGAACTCTGCTGTTACTGATTTTCAAGTACTCTGTGAAGGAAATGCTACAGCACTTTTTCTCAGGGTAAATTCTCGCGTTCTGTTTGCTATAAGTTGGTGACTGCTGTTAACTGCTCTTATTTTAATCTCTTATCGAGTTGCATTCCCGCCCCCCCTCTCTCCATTTTCTACTTGCTGATGATAGTTTGTGGCCTTTCATTTTTCTGGGAAAGCAGGTTGTTCTATCGTTATGCTTCTTAGCATCCTTGGACCCATTTCGCCATGTAATGCCTTTGTGGTAGGTATGAACCTTGCATATATTTTTATCCGGTGCATATCTGTGGATATGCCACTATGTCTAGTTACTGAGAGCTGAATTCCTCCGACTTAAACGGATTGCATCACCTATTGTCTTCATAGCCTTTGTTCTTTACGAGAGAAATGAGGAACAGAGAGGCAATGCAGGCCCATTTGTCGTATCTTCTGATATGGTCCTTTTGGGGACAAAGACGAGAGAACGGAGTACATTGTTTTGTTTCATCTTCTTCCTCTCCCCACCCACAGGGCCACATAGGCTCTTCCAATTGGTATGCGTTGCTTGTATCATAATGTCCATGTCATCAGTTTTTTGAGTGAAAATATTCTTTCCAGATAAAGCGCCTGCTTGTTGTGCGACAGTCCTTATCTTTGGATGGGTCCGGACTGCGTAGTGTGCTCCTGCCCTGCAGTGAGTGGAACAACTCAACTTTCCTTTTGTTTGTTCATGCAAACAGTCATTCTGCCTCATCCTCAAACGTCCAATCACATCTACAGTTAATAGCTTTCTAATTTGTAAGGCAAAACTCCATACAATACAACAAATATCTGTCTCGAACCCTCTGTCTTGTCTTGGATTTATGAAGAATAAGGATCTTTGAGCTGTAATGGACTGTATTATTCAAGGAACAAGCATGAAGCAAAGACTTGATATCAATAATTACCAGATTCTCACAAAAGAAAAAGTTGTAGTTATGTAGTGTAGTGTAGTGTAGTGTAGGACTGAAAAATGAAAAGAAAGGGTAGAAAAGTCAATTGGAAATAAATCACGCGTCGGTGTGTACAAAGAGTTCAAAAACAAATGGCAAAGTGTGAAGAGCCCAGCACAAGCAAGTCGGCCATGGCGTCGCCATTCTCACCTCGAGTCTTAGAGAGAGAAAGTGGAAGAAAAAGAAAAGACTGATTGTATGATGTATCAGGCACGCCGAGAGTGGAGACTGACTTTTCTTAACACTTCACAAAAGAGAAAGGGAAATAGTAAAGCAGACCATATAAAGTTTCTGTTCAAATTTGTGGTCACTTTCAAATCATATTACAGCAGTCGTTCATTGTAACAGTTTGCTAATTTCTCTCCCTCTTCGCATTTGTTAGTAGTGTGGATCTTTTTGAAGGGATTTCAAATTTCGCGTGTGGGCTTGCGAATGATTGTTCATTGGCCACTTCCTTTGGTATAGAAGGGAAATAATATAAGAAAGAACAGATCTCCCCTTGTGATCTTCAAACAGGAAAGCTCAAATAAACCGCTGAAGTGAAGTGGTATGTTCGAGAATTTCAAATAAATCGCACCTGTTATTTTCCCCAAAACAATCACTTTGGTCATGGTTCCTGAATTTTTGTTTTGTTTCATATAGCACCAGTTGACCGAATGATTGAAAAAATGGGCGCTGGTGTTAGGGAAGGGGGAGAGAAAGTGGAGGTGATAACTGTTAGAGGATGTTCGAGGATGTTTTGGGATTTTACTCCCTCTTTTAGGAGTATTCCTTCATTTTCTTTGGAGCCTGCATCTCCTGCTTCCTCAATCTCCATAGTTTCTAACTCGCCGGCCCAAACAATGAAATCCAGTGGACCGTTTTCTGGCCTTGTCGTTTGCGTAACAGGACTATCTAAAGGTGCTATTTTTAGTACCAATTTCCGATATGAACTGAACATGAATATAGTTTGTGATTGTGGTTT
>JAOWBN010179296.1:0-17303 GCA_028565015.1 Pinguicula moranensis
GTTTGTTTTCTCTTCATAATTTCATCTAGATTTCATTTTTGCTTCATTGGTTATAGTTTCAGTAATTAATAGCAACAAAACCCCCCATCAGTTTGGTGTTTTGACAACAACAAAATCAAGGCCAGAGCAGTGCAGATTTCACTACCTTTCTCTGTGGATTCAACCATGATCTCTTTACTTGCTACCCCTTAGCTTGTGTAGTATAATTCAGGAATACTTTGAGATAGTTTTCTAGCCATGACACTGAGTAAAAAAAGCCATCAGGCACCAATTATTCAATTGCAACCTCTTTTTGTACTAGGACTTGTATTGTCTGTCTGTCTTGGGCTTCCAGGTGTGATGCTAGTCAGGACAGAGTGTCGGCATTGACATTCTTTGCATAGGGTACCTGGTGTAACTCGAAACTTAGGAAAACCTGAGTTAAATTTTAGAGCTTCTCTAGATACTTGTTTAGTATTTCTTCGAGGGTTTCGAATGTCCCAGTGAATTGTTCATAAACCAACTAGGAGTCAATATGAACAATAATGTTCTTGACTCCTTGCTGTATGGCAATTTTGAGTCCTAGTATGAGATACCCATATTCAGAAGTGTTGTTTGTGACGGAAAAATCTTAGAGGGTTGCGATTTTTATAGTTTCGCTATTGATTTCTTGTAACACAATTCTTGTGCCACCATGGCGGGAGGTGGATGATCCATCGACGTAGAGCGTCTATAATGTTTCTTTTGCATGGGCCTGGTAGTTTAGTAATTTTAGAGTGAGTCTTACAATATTCTTTTTGTTCTCCTCCTATTTGGATCCTTTTGGCCCTAATTTATAGAGTGGAATTTTGAGTATTGCATGTATGAGAAAATGACACATTGACAGTACACTTGTATGCTTTTCTTACTTCCAACTTTCCTTCTCATGCATTTGATTTTCTCACGTGCCCCTTTGTGTTGATAATTGCTGAAATGGACTCGCCGTCGGAAGGTGTGACTGAGCTTAGTGACAAGCAGGGAAAATGTTAGTTTCAGAAGTCCGTTTGCCAGCTTCAGCGGCCAATCTTAGTTGGATTATTGGTCAACTAAATTCAAAACTTTTAAATTTGTTTATGTTATAAAGAAGCTGACTATTGGTGCAAAATTATGGAGACAACAATCATTACAATTGTTGTCTAAACAAATGTCTTAATAAAAATATTGTTGAAATAACATTTTTATCAAAAATATTATCTAAAACAACAATAATATTAATCCTGCATTTTTTTATAGGTTGATTCGACTTATTTTTGACTCATTTAATTTTTACCACAACATCTGAACGTGCATGGCCGACCGAACCAGATTCGACCCTACCTCTACCTAGTCAATTCAAACACAAAAAAAATGCCCCCCACTTAAAATCCCGGCTCCACCCTTACCCGCAAGGGCGGATCTTGAAAAAAAATTAGGGGGGCCTAAAACAAATTTTAGGGTGGTAAATAAAAAATTTTTAGGATGCGACAAAATAATTTACATGCTCAACAATTATGAAAAAACAATAATTTTGGCAGTTCAAAAATAATAATTTTACCAGTTCAAATATTTAGGACTCAAATGGGCCTGAGCTTTTGTGTATTTTTAAAAAAACAAATAACCCTAGGGTTTCGAAGGGCAAGAGTTTTAGTTTCACGATTTTAAAATTTGTTATTTTTATTTTTTAAGATCCGAATAGATATGAATTTTAGTACATTTTTAAAAAAAATGGCCTAAGAGGCCGGCCTAACCCCCATCCTCCACTCCACCCTTGGTGACTTGGGCTATAGCATGGGGCTAAATTTTGTTTTTTTGGAGAACTTCCAATTACAAGTCTAAAAGATGGGAAGAGATTTTTGAAGCCGAGGGGTTTTTCTTTTTAAAACATCTTCTTTTAACTCAAGGGTAATTTTGTAATTTTAGTACCTAAATATAAGGGCAATCACTAAAAAAGGGTAATTCAATCACCCACTCCCCAAAGGTACTCCTCGCTAGTCCTACTAAGGCCCTGTTTTGCACAGGCATTCTTCTGCTTCTTCTTCTACTACTTCTACTACTTATTTTTAGAAGGGGTGATGTTTTGCGCAAATACTTAAAAGATAATTATTAAAATTTTATTTTAATTATATATTAAAAAATTAATAGTAAATACCAAAATAACCTTTACAAAATAGTTCACGAGGGTAATATTGTCTTGTAAGAAGGAAAAACAATATGTCAAGAGGTGCTTATTTTTTAAAAGGTTTTTCTTCTTAAAAATAAGGACAAGTAGTAGAAAGTTGGCTGCGCAAAACACTGCTTTTCTGAAAAAATGTGCTTATAAGACAATTATAATTTTAAGAAGGCTGCGCAAAACAGGCCCTAAATCAAGCATGCAAACAGAAAACATTTTTTTCAAATTGGTATGTGGCCTATTTTTTATTTCATAAAAAAACAATTGCACTTAATAAAAAAAAAACTTGGACAAGGCCTATCATTTTGATCAATATATGTGTGGGGTATGGGTGCGGGAGCAATATAAAATTTAAGAAGAAAATTGCATAATTTATTATTTTTTTAATTTTTTGGGGAGCCGACTCAACCCTCTTCGTGGCTGTGTAGCCCAGTGTCATTTTTAGTCCAGGATCTACCCTTGGGTAACAATGTGATGATACTCCAACTGTCTCTCGGCGAAGTGAAATATTTTGGTGAATGAGTAATATACCTCAAGGTTTTGGTTTTACAACAACACACCGCCAAGCTTCCTCTTCGACCCTCGTACATCTCTTCCCCACCATCAACTAGTAGTACTCGTCACCCCCTCCTCTCTCCTCTCCCCGGGAACGCCTCACGCGCCAGAGGAGTCACCTTACCGCCAGTCAACTTGCAAATTTCAACTGCGCCGCCTCCCTCCCATCTCCATGGGAACCTCGTCCTAACCACAACTAGCCTTCTTAGTAGTGCATACCATGTGGAATCTTCCGGTGCATCAATTGAGGAAGATAAGAAGAGCAGAAATTAGGGCTGGTAAATGGCCTATGCTTATTCCCACACAGAAGAGTCAGGGTAGGAGCTACAAACAGGCATTCATGTCGCAGAATCCAATCCCTGTTCACGATCGTTTAGGGCCGAGATTGGTCCAGCGGAAAGTCATTATATCGGAGGTAAATTCGAAAGCTACTTATTTCATCACAAATCTTCCAGAACAATGTAATGAAGAACAGCTTAGGATGATTATTAACAGATAAGAAGAAGTCAAACATCTGAAGATGGCAATAAAAAGGAGCAAGACAGGCAGCCTTTTCGGATTCATCAATTTTGCCCACCCTCTGAATGTGGAATCATTTCTTGTAAAATTGAATAACATCTGGATTGGATCATATCGGCTACAAGCAAATGTTGCTAGATTTCCAAAGAGCTCGGAGAAAAGATATGTTCAAAAAGCTTATGCACCATTGCAAACCAAGCTACCAACTCTCCCTCAGAAAATGGCAATAAACAGCAAGATGGCGGTGGCCTCAACAAGCAGAGAGCCAATCCTGGTAACGGACATAACTGTCTCCAAGGGAAGTGAACAAACTAGGAATGAACAGATACACTCATTTCCACATAAAGAGAAAGTAACCGTGCCCTTGATTATATCCTTAGATAATGACTCTTGTTGCCTGAAATCTGATTTTGTAGGTATACTTCACAAAGACACTAACTGGAAGGAACTGCAGCTCCAGCTTAAATCTATTGGATATCTGAGTGTGATGGTCAGTCCAATTGATTCATATAAGGTACTCTTATGGGAAGAAGAAGTAATGGACCTACAGAAGTTGATAGAAAATGATAGTATATGGTTGTTGAATTGGTTAGATGACATCTTCCCGTGGAGTGAAGAAGAAAATTATGTGCCTAATACAAGATGGATTAAGATTTATGGGCTCCCTCTCAGGTTTTGGACAGAATCCATTATGAGACAAATAGGAGCAGCATTGGGCACTGTAATCAAGATTGATGACTGTTCAGTCCAACACAAATACTTAGAGGTGGTGCAAATTCTTATTCAGCTCGAGACAGACCAGGAGCTAAGGCCTCAAATGAATATTGTCATTAAAGAACAACTAATATCTCTTAATGTGAGAGAAATAGGTAAATGAAGTATGAGATGAATTCATGGCTATATAACAGGAGTTCCCACAATGATGAGGATAGTTCAATCCTAGACAACAGTCATATCTTTGAAAGTCTGGAAGAGGAGCCTGGTAATATTTCTATCATTCAACCTGTCATGGAATTAATTCCAGAGTCAAAACCAGTTGAAGACTCACAACAGACTGCAACAAGGTCCGAAAATAACAGGAAAAAAGACAGCATATGGTTGCCACCTAAATTGAACTGGTGGCCTACCGCGAGTGAAAACCAAGTTAACTTAGATGCTAAACAGTTCTCATCAGCGGAAAGTAAAATGGAGACTCGGGAGCTAATACAAGATCAGGCAATAGAGTGTTCTATGGCTAAAGATGATAGGAGCTTGCTAGACCGTGAGAATCAGTCACAAAGAGTTTATGCATTCAGAAAGAAGGTACAAAGATGCAGATCTGATAATGGGATAAGGTATGAGATGCTGCTTATTCAAGGGAGCCAAAACCAGTATTTATCACAACTCAGCATGGTGCATCTCCCAAGACCAGCCACTCCACCCCCCAAAGAAACCTAAAGGAACTATCTCAAGCAGAAGGGATAGTTCCAGAAGCAGTGCTCAACTTTGCAACTGAATTCCCTCCCCTAGAGTTGGAAGAAAAAGACTCCTGAATTCTCAAGTCAAAAAAGAAGGCAACAGTGATAAAAAGGCAGGGTGAAGGCCAAAAAACTAGAAGCCTGAGCAGAAAGGAAAGTGAAAAAATGAAACAACAATCAGTGCTGAATAATTGGGTTCAAACTATGCAGGAACATGCCCCTCCCCAAGAGGAATTACCTTCTGATCTCACAGTATCAGAAAACCAACAACGGCTTGAAGCATAAAGCATCATGGAATTAGGAGGTGAGTTAGATCTAATTTATGGGCCTTATCCAGCAGAGACTCTGACTAAATTGATGCAAATTAATGGAAGCAACAGAAAATCAAAGATTGTTGAAACTCCAGGAAACAGTAAGAAGGAAGACGGAAAAATTGTTTTATGAAGATACTCACCTATAATGTAAGAGGCCTATGCAGCCCTGGCAGGAAGAAAAGAATAAAATGTTTAATAGCTAATGAAAATCCGGATTTCATGAGCATACAAGAGACAAAAATGGAAATTATAGAGGATAGACTGTGTTCCTATCTCTGGAAAGATTCAGATTATGACTGGGCATATAAAGGATCTCTAGGGTAATCAGGAGGGCTCCTCTGCATCTGGGACAAGAATAAATTCAAGAGATTTCTCTTTCGGATGCTGAAGGGGTGCTAGGAATTAATGGCATATGGAATCAGGATGTTACACATTCGAATATGATGAATATATATGGCCCTAGAGATCTTCCATCTAAACAAAGACAGTGGGAGGATCCGAGAACACTACATGCTGGTAAGGAAGATCAGAAGTGGGTTTTGATGGGTGATTTTAATGCAGTACTTGATGCAATGGAGAGAACAGGCTCTGCCACTTACCAAAATGAGCAGGAGACACTAGAATTTAGGAAGCTGATCAATGACTTGAAGTTATCGGACTTGAGAATGGAAAGAAGGAAATTTACATGGTATTTGAACTCACTTGCATCTATGAGTAGGTTAGACAGATTCTTGTGCAATGACAATTGGCTCCAACAGGGCATGGAATGGATACAAACCAGACTGCAAAAGGATGATTCAAATCATTGTCCGGTTAGACTTGAAACAAATGTAATCAACTGGGGACCAAAACCACTTAAGGTCTTGGACTGCTGGTCGGAGGACAAAGCATACGTGGAAATGCTAGAGCACACATGGACAAACACTGTGGTAGAAGGCTTCTCCAGCTTCAGACTGAAAGCTAAATTTCAGGCACTAAAAATTGGCATCAAAAAGTGGTCTCTAACTGCTCAGCAGAACCTGAAAACAAGAAGATCTGAACTACTAAACCAATGCAAGGAAAATGAATTGGCAGCTGAGAGATCAAGTGCAGAACAGACATATGATACATCACAGACCAGTAAAATTCAGACCAGAAATGAACTAGTTCAGATCACAAGGCAGCTAGACAGTGCGGCAGTACATAAATCCAGAGTAAACTGGCTGCGGCAGGGGGATGTAAACAACTCATTCTTCCACCAATGTATTAAAAGAAGCCAAAGGAAAACTCCATCAACGGAATCTGGGATAGTAACAATTGGTTGGAAGATTCAGAACTGATCAAAGCAAGTTTTCAACAACACTTTACAGGGAGATACTCTGAAGAGAGCTAGCACATACCTAAATGTTGTAATCTGAATTTCAAAATCCTTTGTTCTGAAGCGCAAGGCTACCTGATTTCTGCATTCACAGAGAAGGAAATCCGATCTGCAGTTGCTGAATGTGGTCAAAACAAAAGTCCTGGCTCGGATGGATTGAATTTCAAGTTTATAAATAAATTCCTACATCTCATGAAGGAGGAGTTATATCAGTTATTTAGAGAATTCTACAGATACGGTAAGATGTTCAGAGGAAGTAATGCAGCTCATATCACACTACTGGTGAAAAAAGATCCCCCCTCACATTCAATGACTTTCGGCCTATCACTCTTACAGGAGTAATTCCTAAAATCATTTCAAAGGTTTTGGCTAATAGACTCAGCTCAATCATAGGTGATATCATTTCTCCATATCAGATGGCATTTATTAGAGGAAGGAAGTTACTGGATGGAGTACTCATTGCTGATAAAGCTATATAGGAAAAGAAAAGAAAGAAAAAGGCTCCACTTATCTTGAAGGTTGATTTTGAAAAAGCATTTGATACGGTTAACTGGGAATATCTTCAATATACAATGAGGCAAATGGGTTTTTCAACAATATGGATCCGTTGGATCAAGGAACTTCTTAGCTCAGCCTCTAAATCTATTATTATTAATGGAAGCCCAACACTAGATTTCTATCCAAAAAGAGGTTTAAAACAAGGGGATCCCCTATCCCCCTTCTTATACTTGATAGATGCAGAAGGTCTTTCAAGATTGATTAAAAAGCTGCTGATCTGCACAAGTTTAAAGCAGTTTTAATTGGGGAGGAAAAGATTGGTCTCAAACATCTTCAATTTGCTGACGACACACTTCTTTTTTGGGAGTATTCCAGGACTACAACTTTGAACTAGATTCGGGGCTGAAAATAAACTTCAGCAAAAGCAACCTCATTGGAATTAATATAGCTCAAAGAAACATACAAGAAATGACGGCTTTTATGGGTTGTAAAGGAGGAACCATCCCATTCTCCTACTTGGGTCTGCCACTAGGTGCCAACCCTAAGAAAAAAGCTACTTGGAATCCAGTCATTGATAAGTATAGCAGAATTCTAAATCAAAGGTAGAACAAGATGATATCCGAGGGGGGAAAGCTGACACTTCTGAATTATGTACTTGCAGCACTGCCTGCCCACTTTCTGGGGTATTTTAAAGCTCCAACTTCAGTCCTAAATAAGTTAAACTCTATCATGAGAGCTTATTTCTGGGGCAGCGATTCTGAAAAAGAAGAGTTTGCTGGATTGCTTGGAGTAAAATCCTAACACCAACTGATAAAAGGGGACTTGGTGTTAGAAATCTACAGGTTTTCAATGTGGCCATGCTTGGAAAATGGTGCAGCAGGATCATATCAGAGGAAGATAGTTTGGTAAAGGACATCCTGTGGTCCAAATACGGACAAAAAGGGCCTCTGGTTCTGGGAGATCAGAGAGTTGCAATGCTCTGCTGAGAATTTGAATAGACAAGGGAGCAGATATAGAGATCCTCATTGTGGAAAAATCCGCAAGGAATATCAGAAGACATCCAGCTTCATCAGAATGTCAGGATCAGTCTGGGAAACGGTCTCAACATTAAATTCTGGATGGACTTGTGGCACACTCATTCCCCTCTAGCGGTTAAATATCCAAGACTCTTCAGAATTGCAGGGAATCATGAAGCTAATATAAGGAGTATGGGCTATTGGACTGTCAATGAATGGAGGTGGAACTTGACATGGCGAAGGCCAGTGTGGGAATTTGAACAAGAAGATCAGTTAAAACTATATTCTAGCATGCAATGTTTATCTCCTATAGAGCACCAGACTGACAAATATGTTTTTGTGGGTGAGCAGCAAGGTACATATACAGTCTCACACACATACTCTAGGATTCTTAGCACAATGGCTCCACAGTTACCTCCTGAAGAAGCAACTATGTTGCAATTGGTCTGGAACAAAATCACTCTAAAAAAAATAATGATCTTCGGATGGAAGTTGATTCAGAAAGCACTGCTAGTGAAAGAAGAATTGCAGAACAGGAACATCATTCAAATGGGACAACCCCTTCCTTGCACTCTTTGTCAAGAAGATATGGTAAGTGAATCCATAAAACATCTATTTTTTAACTGTATTTTTGCAGTGCAGGTATGGACTGGCATTCACAAATGGCTAAAGGAATTCTCAAGGAATGTTTCAAAACCTGAGGGAGGGCTTATCCCTTTCTGATTTTTGTTATCTTAGACCTAGGGAGGTTAACTTGTGAACATGGAAATCAATATGGCTTTCAACTTGCTCGCAGATTAGGAAAATAAGGAACAAGAAGCATTTCCAGTACATAGATATGAACTCTACACAGATTATACTTAATATTCAACATTCTACATGGCTTTGGGTTAAGGCAAAAAAATCAGAGCACGTGTTTACTTACACATTAAATGATTGGATCCTGAGTCCAGAAAATTGTATGGGTGTTAATTGAGTTTTCTGAGGAAATTTCAGTGGTATATCATTTTGGTTTTAGCTTGTACAAACAAGAAAATACTCTTTCAGGATTACATGAGACAACATCCTATACTGGCATTTAGTTGGTAAAATTGATTGCATTATGCATATCAATTTATTTTCAATATAAGAATAGTGTTCTCTTATTAACAGTTACTGATAAGTTATAAATTGCAGCATTATTGGTACAGGAAGGCACCCAAGAAAGAAATTAGATGCTGAAATCTTGACTCATACTCATATGTTGACCAGCAGGAAGTTTTTTCTCCTTCACACTGGATATGTGTTATTGTTTATTTCACTACTCTGTATCTCATTATGGTACAGGTTAGGTTCTGAGCATTACCTTCAAGAAGATAGCCACTATTAAATGCCAACCCTTCTCTCTGGGCAGCCTTACGCACCTGAGGAACGCCACTTATAACCAAAGTTAGTGGAGGTTAGGAATGGATACTAACACAAAGGAATGCTGGCAAATCATGGTAAAAAAAGAAGAGAATGAAACAATACCTGCAGCCTTACGCCCTGGCAATCAAGAAGAACTTGGCCCTCAAAAATAGACAGAAGATAGAATTGTGTGAGAGTATTTATAGCGCAAGGGAAAGGGTTCACTTATGCACATGGGGGAAGCTCCAAAGTCTACAAAAAAATCGAAGAGTCTGGGACAAGTCATTCCAAGCCTGCCTTGAGAGAGATTATTGTGGACTGCCACCTCAATTTGCAGAATCTTGCATTCATCAGATCATATACTACCAAAAGGAGCTTGAGGTGCCCGAGAGAAAGAGGATTGAGCGAGCATGACAGCAGAAATGCAAATGAAGACACGTTGCCAAAGAGACATGCAGTGAGTTTTGAAGGTGTTGGAGGTGGGAAAAATTCGTGTTAATGAATCTTTGTGTTCCTATCATACCGGTATTTTCTCCTTACATTACAGGGATAACTCACTAATCTGGAAGGAGCTATGTATCAATGATCCCTAACAAAGAACATTGATAAGTTGATAGTTAGGATATTCAGATCTAGTGAAGGAACGGGTGATGACGATGATTTGAATGCCAAGATGCTGGTGCATTCATGACGTTAGGTGAGTTATTTTCCTATTCACCTAAGCTACAAAGGAGGGAATGACGGTAGGACAGGAAATACAATTCATGAGCAGGATTCTACAACTAATGGCACTCTTAAAGGCTTGCTTAGCAGAAGACCTTTTGTCCTCATTTGTGTAGTCATGGTATTTTTCTTTGTAAATACAGTTTTATTATATATTTATATAACAATTTGGCATTTCAAAAAAAAAAACAATGTTTGGGAATAGAACAAAACAGACGCAAAAAGAAGGCATAATCTCAAGGTAGAGTTAGGCCAAATGGGCCTGACCCACTAATTTAAAAATGGGCGGCGATGGGAGGGAAGGAAAAAATGGGCGGGTATTTTTTCAACCGTACGGTCGCGGGTTCAATTTTTGAGCCGGTGAGCTTGGTCTGTCCGCTCACTTTTATATTACAAATATTAAAAAAATATTTCTATTAAACAAATGGTGGTATAGCCCAATGGTTCAAGCATAAGACACTTGATTTGGAGGTTGTGGGTTTGATTCCCAACTCCATCCCACTTTTTCTATTCCAAAAATAATAATAAATATTAATAAACATAAAAAAATAAAAAATAAAAAATCGACAGGCCCACATCCTAAACGGGCGGGTTTTGACCCACACGTAACAAAAAAGGGCCGTGCAGGGCCTGCCCGTTTACAAAACAGGCTTGCCCAAGTTTGCCTACATACGTGAAACAGATGTGCTGGGCTAGATTTCAACTCGTCATGGGCCGACCCGGCCTGTATGCCTACCACTATCTCAAGGGTATTCAAAAGGGAAGGATTCAAATTCATAAAATAACGAACTAACTCATAGATGTAAGATTGAATTAAAAGAGATATACTTACAAGCTTCAAACATGCAAATTAGACAAAATAATCATTACAAAATTGGACTACGAAGTAATTGCGGCAGACGGAAGAACTTTTGCATGCGCCGACATGGCTTTCAAGACTTCACTAACTACGTCTGCTCCTAGTCAGCTTCTCTTTTCCTCAGTTAACATTTTCCCAAAATTTATCCACGGTGGTTTTTATTCGTTGCATATGTGCCACATCAACACCCCAACCCCCAACCCGTCGGGAAAGAATTCATCCCCAAATCATGGCCAGTGTCTTCATTGGAATCGTTTCCATGATATGGAAACGTTGAAGACATAGGATGCTCTGATGGAGCAGAGGAGTTTCAGGTAATAGGCATTGGTATTGATATTTTCAACAATCTTGATAGGGTCAATTTTACAGGCGGCAAGCTTGTGATAGTCGCCGAGTGAGAAACGGTCGGGCGTGAGAATGCCATACACAAAATCGTCGGCCTCAAACTCCAAAGGATGGCGGTGCAGATCAACGAATGCCTTATACTTTTTTGCATACTCTGTCAATTTTGAGAAGGACACCTTCATGGACCTCTTAGAGACTGTGCACAAAATCTGTGGCTTCACCATGGGGACTGCACAAGTTGGGAAGGGGAGCAATATCAAGGGGGCCTCTTGGAAAAATGCAATAGACACCTTGAAAGGGGCTAAAACCCTTGTTTTAATTGGTTGTGTGATTGAATGCAAATTTTTCTTTGCTAAACTACAAATCCCAACTACGCACATTATCACCAACAAGGCATCGTAGCAAGATTCCAAATGAACGGTTGACAACCTCTGTTGGTCAATCCGTTTGCGGCTGACACACGTTACTAAAATTCAATTTGGTGTACACAAGGCGCAAAATACTACACCAGAAGTGATTGATGAACCTCGAATCACAATGTGAGACAATTGTTTGGGGAAGACCATGAAGTTGTACACTTCCCGAAAGAAGAGAAGGGCCACTTTGCCAGCGTTAGTGGTAATCTTACACAGAATAAAATGGCTCATTTTAGAGAAATGGTTAACCACGACAAATATAGAATTGTAATCACGCTGAGTTCGAGAGAGGCCAAAATCAAATCCATAATCAAATAGTGCATGGCTGATCCGAAATGAAAAGTGGCAGATAGAGTCATGCCAGAAGGCATTGGTGATGGCTTAAGGCATCCGTCACTCGATTTGTTGCGCCAGGATGGTGTTTAATCACAAAAAATGAATTGCTGGAGGTAAGCAAACCTTGCACCATGTACAACTGACATCATATCTTGCCGATGCATATGTTTCAAGGCCTCATGGTTCGTGAACAAAATGAACTCTCTATGAAAGAGGTAGTGACGCTAATGTTTGATTGCTTGTACCCCAACATATAATTCCACGTTATAAGCCCTGTAATTATTGAGGTTACAACCAAAGTTTCAGTCCTTGGATGATCAGACAGATGATGCCAGACGTTGAACTGAAACATTCTGATGCAAAATGAGTGAACACATTTTGTTGAGCAATAGGGGATTGCAAATTGCTTCTTATCAGGTTAAGTCGCTGCCGCACGATGACAAATTCAACCGATGGCCTCAATTATCGATGTCACTAAAAGAGTTGTCAACACGTTTTTGTTTTCCTTTATAGCTAATAGATACAAAGCAAATGTGTACATATAAAAGGATGTGATTGGACAATTGTTTTTCGACCTAATCGAATTAGGACATTCTATAGCTGTGGAGTTACTATTTATCTTCTCTTCCATTAATTCAGTTCACTCAGTGAAGTGATCCTGAAACTGAAAACCAACTATATTAACCATTGCTTGCTATGTTAGGTGCTATTTTTATATGGTATTAGAGCCTGGTATAACATGGTTGCTACTAACCTGTTTGAAGAACAATTACAAGTTCACGGGTCTGACAGTCCCGGAATAAAATTGGTGGGTGTCTTATTGAACGGCACAAACTACCTGATTTGGAGAAGTACAGTAGAGTCGGCTCTTGAAGCAAAGCTCAAGATCGCTTTTGTTGATGGGACACTGGAAAAACATAAGGAGGATACAAAGTTCTTCTTGAAATGGAAGAGGGCTAACAGCTAAGTGTGGTCATTGATCAAGGGGAGCATGGCACCAGACTTGATGCATCAGTTTATGTTCGTTCATTACTCGAAACAACTGTGGAATGATTTTTAACGAAGATTTGGGGCTACAAATTTACCTCACAATTTTGAATTAAAGAGGACAGTGGTGCCGCTATGCCAAGGAACATCAAACATTGGATATCATTTCGGTAAGTTAAAACAGAGTTGGGATCAATATGATCAACTGCGTCCTTTACCATGTGTGGAAAGGGCAATGTGGGAGCTTCTGAGAAAAAGAGAGAAATAAGATCGAGTGATGGAGTTCCAAATGGGGCTTAACGATGTGTATGACCGTGACAGGAGCCAAATAATTTGTTTAGAACCATTGCCACATTTAGACATTGTGTTTAATATGATCACAATTGTAGAGAGGCACAGTCAAGTCATCATCGACATGGCTACAGGATCTGAAGACATGAATGTGGCCCTTGTCACTAGAATAGGATCGTGGAAAACAGAGTAATCAAAAGGAAAAAATGACAAATACGAGAGAAACGCAGTTGAATGTTCTCATTGTGGAAGACAAAGTCACACTATGGATGCCTATTACAAACTTAAAGGCCGTCCTGAATACTCTCACTATGGTAAGAAGGGTCATGTGATGGAAAATTGTTATTAGCACAAGGGATATCCAAAACAAAGAACTCGTCAGTACAATGTTGCAAATCGCACCATGGACTCAAGCAGTGATAGCTGGAAGGCCACTCCACTTGACCACAAAAATGACACTGTAGGGGGACTGTATGAAATTATTGGTCAGATGCAGCGTGATCTCCAGAAACTTGCCAAGGGAAATGACATAGAACATGCCTCTGATATAGCAACTCTGAATATGGTGCAGTTTGAAGACTTCACAGGTACATTTTCTTCTTCGCTGCTTATGTGCCATAATTTGCATAAAACCTTGTTGAAAGGTGACTGGATCATAGATACAGGAGCTACGAATGATATGTGCATTGATCTGAATATGATCTTGAGTCCTAAACCATTCAAAACCTTCACCCCGGCTTTCCTGCCTGATGGAACAATTCAGCCTATTACATGCTATGGAGATTTCAATCTCTTTAAAACAATCCTATTGAAATCCTGTTTACATGTTCCAAGCTTTAAACATCATCTCCTATCTGTTAAACGACTCTTGACACATTCTAACATCTACTATTTTTTTCTGCCTAATTTCTGCTTATTTTAGAACCTTAAACTCAACCAAGTTATTGTAGAGGGCATTGTCGTGAGAGAACTCTATGTCCTGCATGCATCTTCTTTTGATCCAAAATTGATCCAACATATGCAGCATATCTGTCAGCCTAATCCACTACTTTTAGATCTGTTCTGTAACTTCATTCCAGAATCAAACTTTTGTAGCAGTACTTGTGCTGCCATCACTTCTTTGTTATTGCATAACAGATTGGGGCATCCGTCTGTGGATTTCTTGAATCATGTTAAATCTATAGAACCTGCCACATCAATTAATAGAGCAGAAATATATTGTCAAATATGTTCCCTTTCCAGACAAACTTGCAGGCCTTACATGGGTAGTGTTACCACATCTATAAATTGTTTTGATATGCTCCACATTGATGCGTGGGGGCCGTATAAAGTAGCCTCAATGACGAATTGCCATTACTATCTAACAATTGTGGATGACAAGAGTCTATGTATCTGGACATTCTTGTTCCTTTCCAAAGACATAGTTCATAAACTTCTCTGCTCATTCCTTGATCTCATCAAAGCCCAATATCATGGATTTGTTAAAACCTTCCAAACGGATAATGGTTCTGAATTCTTAAACTTCCAGTGTAATCAATTGTTCCAAAGACACGGTATATACCATCAGCGCACTTGTCCATATACCCCGCAACAAATGAGGTGGTGGAGCGCAGGCATAGAACACTCCTCGAAATAGCTCGTGCATTGCTTTTTCAATCCAACTTACCCAAAACATTCTGGGGTGAGTCAATTCCCACTGCCACATTCCTTCTGAATCGCTGGCCTAGCAAGATATTGAATTGGAAATCACCATATGAGGTTCTCCATAATAAACTGTTAGATCTTTCTGCACTCAAAGTCTTCGGTCGTTTGTGCTATGCCATGGACAAAGCTCCTGGCAAAGACAAATTTGGTCCTCGCTCACTCAAGGGTTATTTTGTTAGTTATCCCACGGATCAAATGGGCTATAAGGAATACGTTCCAAGCATAAAAAAAATTGTTGTGTCTAGAGATGTGAGTTTCCATGAGCAAACTTTCCTTTCCTCAACCTGTCTGGACTCATTGCCACTACTTTCTCCATCCTCATCTTCATCAAATCACTTTGCTGTTACACTAGACTGCTCTGATGCAAACTATGATCTCAGAACATCTCCTTTTGCATATCCAGTTGTGCCTTTGTCCCCTGATCAGCCTGTATGCTCTGAGGCTGGAAACACAACTTCACTTCGTGAGTCTCAACTTTCCCATGAAAACATACCAGAAGAACCAACTCTTATTCCACCATTACGTAGAAGCCGAAAAAAGACCTTCTGTTCTGCTTCATGATTTTGAAACATATTTCTCCAGCAACACTGCCATCCCACATACACCTCTCTCTGCCCACAGTCTCAAATCATATTTTTAAAAATGCATACAATGAATTCGTTGCTAACTTGTCCATGATTAATGAGCCAAAGCATTTCAGCTAGGTACGGATGAACCAACACTGGATCAATGCTATGACTGAAGAATTCCTAGCCCTTGAGAAAAATGATACTTGGGACTTGGTACATCTGATTCTAGGTAAAAAGGCCGTTGGATGCAAATGGATATATTGTATCAAATGTAAATCAGATGGTTCGGTTTACAGGTACAAAGCCAGGTTAGTAGCAAAGGGCTACAATCAAGTGGAAGGTTATGACTTTGCTGAAATTTTCAGTCCTATTGCGAAGGTAGTGTTTGTTTGATGTTGGTTGTAGCAGCTTCTCGTGGCTGGGCACTTCATAAATTTGACATTAATAATGTGTTCCTTCATGGTCATTTGAATGAGGAAGTATTCATGGATCCGCCTCTTCGTTACACAAAAGCAAAAAAAAGGTGAGGCGTGCTTGCTTAAGCGTTCTCTGTATGGCCTCAAACAGGCTTCAAGGCAATGAAACATTGAATTTACAGCAGCTATCGAGACCTATGGATTCTAGCAGTCTCATCATGACAGTTGTTTCTTCATATTACATAACTCACAGTATCAAATCTTTCTGCTTGTTTATGTGCATGATATCTTAATCATGGGTATAGATCTGCAGCAAATCACACAAGTTAAAGCCTATATTCATGCCACATTTACAATTAAGGATCTAGGCGAGGCACATTACTTCTTGGGCATGGAATTGGCTCAGTCTAGTGAAGGGATGTACGTAAGTCAGAGAAAGTACATCAAGGAGATGTTGGAAATGCAAGTTTCATGAATTGTCATACTGTCAACACACCTTTACTACTAGGCATCAAATTTGCAGCTATTAGTAGTGACGCATCACCTTTATACCACCATCTAAAAAATTCAAACGCATGATTGGGAGGCTATTGTATTTGAAATACACAAGGCCAGATCTAACCTTTGTTGTGCAGCAATTGAGCCAGTTTGTTTACTCTCTGCAAGACTCCCATTGGAATGCAGCTATACATGTCCTTAAAATATCTGTCTGGTCATCAACACATTGGCTTATTGTACCCTATTGATTCATCCATCACACTCCGTGCTTTATGTGATGCAGACTGGGTAAACTGCAAGACTACTCGCCACTCACAGGTTTCAGCATCTTCCTTCAAAATAGATGTAGGATCAAGTGGTCCCATTTGACCGCGTTTACAATCAAACCACATGTGAAATTGGATCCAAAACATTGTTTAATTCGTGTTCCAAGGCAAGAGGGAAGCCGTACTTACCTCAATTCAACCAGAAATGAAGAACTCGAACGAAAACTTGAAGAACCCATGGGAGAATTTGATCACGAAAACCCCAACTAGGAAGTTCACTCCCTGGAGCACTCCCTGGTGTGACTGATGGCGGCTGCTAGACCAATTTCCAGCGACCTCGTCGGAGTGATTTCACGGAAGTTCAGTCAGTCGATTTTTTCACGATGAAGAGACATAAGTCTTTGTTCTTCATTCTCATTCGACTGAGATAAGAACTTGTCTCATCAATTTGGGCTTTTGGGTCCAAATTCAATTGAATGAGAATTAATTTCTCAATTGGTCTCAAAGCCCACTTGATACTAAAATAGTTTGGGCTCGAATTAAATTCGAGCCCAATTGCAAAATAACTACTTGAATTTAATCTCATTAAACCCAATTAAATTGCAATTGAATTGGGTGGTCTCA